>JBBPFQ010000050.1:877064-896068 GCA_037974815.1 Kaempferia elegans
CGGTGAACCTTACCAAACAAAGAAGGTTTGACGAACCGAGTATTAGGGTAAAAGTTTGACCAAACGAAGGGGTTGAGGAAAAAGAGCCACATTTAATGATATGAACTCACTTAATTATTTTGATATTGAAAGTTAACGTTTGATGTTCTTTTATTAATGTGTGAAAGTCAATGAGGCAAAATGTCAGCAAGGTTTAAATTTTAAATGTTCAAGGTATTATATTCATGTGTATATTTATGTCTATATATGCTTATGCTCATGCCTATGCTTTTAATGCTCATGTTCACGTTTCTATTCATATATATTTATGCCTATGAACGTTTATGCTCATACTCACGTTTATGTTCATATGTATGTTTAAGTTTAAGCCTACATATGCTTATGCCCATGCCTATGCCCTTATGCTTATGCTCACGTTTATGTTCATATATGTTTATGTTTATATCTAGGTAGACTTATGCTCATGTATATACTCTTATGTGCCCATTCATGTGTATGTCCATGCATGTCGTATGTTTACATTCCCATTTTACCATGCATATGCAAGAAAAATACCTTACTATGAATAAAGATTTAGTAAGATAGGATTTCCCTTTATGACACATGGATATAAGAACAAATAAAAGCATAGTATGGTTTGAATATGCTGAGTCTCTTGACTCACAGATTTTAACTTTTTCAAGTAACAAAACATATGAGGCAGGAGGCATTGACAAGTGAGCAAGCTCGGGACAAAAAGGCAATATAACCCGAAGACCTTCTAGTTTGGCTTCCACATTAGTAGATGCTCTTTTTGTAGAATAATTTTGGAATTTTGCTAATAGTTAATTGTTTTAAGAACCATTAAGTACTTCAGGTAAATTGTGAGCTCGTTATGATAGTAAATGCATTTATGATTCGAGACGTCCGTAAAAAAAAAATTCACGGATGTTTCAAAGATGGACTAGTTTCAAGAATCACTCCTGAAGATGATTACTTGACCATCCTTGAAACAAACAATAAATGAAATGGTACTGCAGTACAAAGTGAAAAGAAAAAAACTGCAGCCCTTAGTCTCACATATCCACCAAAATGCCTCCACAGTTTGGGTTAGATGGGTGCTCTTAGATTTTAACATAGTATCCAATCCTTAACCTCAACTAATGTTAGGTTGGAGACGGAATGTTAAAGAGAGTAGGAAGTAAGAAGAAGAGGAGAGAATGGAATTGTACCTATTACACTAATGTCTCCAAATGAGGCTTCTTAAAATATGTTTGAATGCAAAAGGTTCTCCACTGAAATGCCCTGGCATTTGGAGTTGGATTGGATTGCATCTTGAACTTAAGATGTATCAGTTTAACAATTAGCACCATTACATGTTAGCATCACATTGGAAGGAAATAAGAAAGGAATTATGATATGATCCCCGAATAGACATATTCAATAACCCCTCTAAAATATTATCCTTTAATAGATTTGTTATTAATTTAGAATAGGTCATTGGATTTAATATTATTTACCCTTTTAAAATATTAAAATAAGTTAATAATTTTATATTGATTTGGTATTATTGTGTAGTTTTATATAGTCATCATGTAAATTTTTAGTTATTTCCAATCTCGTATATGAAGCTGATCAAAAAATGATTAATCAGGTTGGGTAACGTCGAGTTGGGTGACCGGCCCGATCCTACGAAAATTTTCTACTGGCCACGAGGGCAAATCGAAAAACACTGATGGGCGGTCTAGAAGTCTAGTATCCGTTAGTTGTGAAGTTCATTCGAAGAAAAAATCCTTATAAATACGCCGTAACAATGAATAAAAAACATAATCACTTAATTGAGCAGGAGTACTATAAAATCTCAATTAATAATAACTTGGATGGGAATTCTGAGAGACGGTAAAACTCATTACACCTCTGTAATGATTTGACTCTGATCTTTCAGTCACGGTTCTTAGCACTCACCAATTGAGTTAGCCATGTGAGCTGGATATCACTTAGGGTGCGTTTGGTTGAGGGTGATTGTTGATAACCTTAGTTATCTGTTCAAGGTTATCAACAATAACCTTGTTTGGTTTAGGTTATCAACGATAACCGAGTAATGCAGCTTTACCGCCACATTAGCAAAACGTCATCAAATGGGTTATAACCCCGGAATCCGATTACCTTGGCAACCATAAGGTTTTTGGCGATTCCTAGGGTTATCGTATTTTTTTTTTGTCAAAAATATCCTCTTAACACCGGGTTGTTCTTCAACAACTTGCAAGGTGAGCAGGGGCAAGCATAAGTGGTGAAGACAAGCGAAGGCGACAAAGGTGACGACGAGCGGAGGCGAGCAACGAGGCAAGGCGAAGCGAGTGGCAGCGGCGAGTGGCGTCGCCGAGCAAAGGCGAGTTCTGTTCCTATTCTTGGTCATGTGTTGTCATCCTCAAGCCTTCCTCCAGTTGTGGTAGCGGTACTGGTTGCTGCAAGTGTTGCTCGCTTCTCTCTCCTCATCCAAAGATTTCATTTGGGTGTTAAAGCGAGTGGTTCGTCGATCGTATACTGGTTCAATGATAATGAGATGCGTTAGATCATGAGTTTCATGCTCAATTCCACTTCTCTTTGGTGAAATAGCTCACCCACCTAGTTTTTGTGGCTTTGGCGAGATGCTTGCTCAATTCTGATCCCTCTGTGGAACTGCTGGATCTGCCTCCTTTTGTGTAATTTAGGGGGATAGTGCTGTAATTTGAGTCATCGTTTGGGGGAGGAGTAGATCTAATTTGGCTCCACCCTCCGTGGTTCTATTTTAGCAGTTGTTGGTCTGGATCTATGTAATAAAGTTGAATCTAGATTTCGTATGAGAAAGTTCATTGTAGCATTCGTGGTGAATTTCTATTGCGAGATGTCACTCTTACAGTAACTTATGCTCCTACTTACACCCCATCTGTGAATGAAGAAAGATTGAAGTTTCTTCCGGTAATTTCACTCAATTTTTTAATCTAATTTTTGTCTCAAACTATTTGCTTGGGGAAAATCGATAGTCTTCATAAATCATAATTCTTGTTTATATTTGGAGAGTTAGTTCCTTTCAAGTGGTATTGCAGTCACTTTTGGGGGTTTAATACATCAAGCTTTAACAATCAATTTTATGTATTTATTATATATATTATCAATTTATTATTATCATAATATTATTAATTAAATTTATTCTAAAAAAATAAACAAATATCAAATTGATTTAATTTAAAAAATACTAGGATTAGTAATACAATAAATGTCAAACTAGGTTATACACTAAAATTTTCAAACAAATTTTTTTTTTATTACATTACCTAATATTCAACGAAACAATATTAGATTAGGCCCCATTATATTAGGAGTCTTTTCTTAATTTTTTTTCCAATTGTAAATCATTTCTCTTTATTTATTTATATTTTTAAAGCGGCATATTTATTCGTCGATTCGTGGTCGGCCTTGTCGATCGCTTTACTGTTCTTGGTTTGTTTCCTTTTTTTCATTGTTTTCTTCCCAATTTTGGTTTATTCGCTTTGGCCTCTTCGCCTCTCAATCTCCCTTCTTCCCGATCCTTATTCCTTCATAGTCTCTCGGTCAAGCCAAGTTCTGATCTTGTGTCTTCTTCTCTTTTGCACGCGAATTCCCAACCGTCTTACGGGCCGGGGATCGGTCTCGGATTCCTTCGATTGGCTTTTTTTTTGTTCGAACTTGCTTCAGCAGGTCTCTCTCTCTCTGGTTGGATTTGAGGGAGACAGAATGAGCTTCCAGGATCTGGAAACAGGGCGACAGCTCGCCGGCCGGCGGGATCTGACGAACGGAAGGCAGGATCAGACGCAGGCGGTCGCCGCGGGGCTGTTCCAAATCACCACGGCCGTTCGCAACTTCGAGCGCCTCGTCAACACGATCGGAACCCCCAAGGACACCCCCCAGCTACGCGATAAGCTGTGAGTGCGCAATTCTCTTTGCATTTATTTTCCTATTGGTCTATTTAATCTCGATACGCTGGTTCATGTTGATATCGTTTGACTTAGCCTTGGGTTGACCCACCCTTTGACTTTGTTATCGATATATGATAAACTCCAATTTACCATGGATAAGAAATTAAATCAGGGTTGCTAGTTGATCCATAAGATGGTTCCATGGCTGTTAACATTTCATATCTATTTATATTTTCTTGTTAATCTACAAAGCTAGCATAACGAGGTCTCTTGCTTTTGCCTTGGCATCAGAAATAACTGGATTAATGTATTTTTAACATTCTCAAATGCTCAATGAGATAGTAACGATTCATGAAGTTTTGATATAAAACTCATTCTTGCCCCAAAAGTTTTTTTCTTTATTTAAAAGAAATCTCTTTCTTTTGCCTTAGAATCGGAAATAAGTGGATTAATTTATTTTTAAAATTTCTCAAATGCTTAATGAGATAGAACAGTTCTTGAAATTTTGATATAAAGCTTGTTCTTGAAATAAAAAAGGATTTTTTTTTTTATTTAAAAGAAAATGTCTTTGATTCTAGTAGGTTTATGAAATACACATCTTTTCTTTGATAGTAAAATAATAATTTTAGTTCTCTTATTATTATAGATAATTGAGAACTTAAGGTTAAAATATTGAACTGAATAGTTCAGACATTATGGGGTATACATGCCTAAGATTTACATATTCTCGCTAATCTATCTCTGGTCCCATGCTCATTGTTACTATTAGTTTGGTGCCCATCCAATAGAGTCTTAGGACTAGTAGGGATGATAGTAGGATGGCTAGAGAGGACAAATAGCGTCAACTTTTTACGCTTGCTAAAACTTTAGCAAGGACAATCAAACACAATAAGCATAGTGGAAAGTAAAAAATATGAATACAAATGTAATATGATTGATCATGTGATTTGGAATCTTGTTCCTAATCCACGAGCTATGACTCTTCGGTGAGTCACTTTTGAATGCCCACTAACTTTCTACTCTTTGGATGATTCTGGAGGTGGAGAAATCTCTTTCAAAATTTTCTTATGATGAATGAGACCAAGTGAGAGAAATAAGAAGCACAACAATTAAGGCTTAGGATTGTAACAAGATAACTTATAAATGCAAGAAGTTAAGCATAAAGCTCTAGCCTTTGCAAGCTCTCCATAGTCTTCCTTTTACAACCTTCAAGTTGTCTTCAGTTTCACTTTTCTATTTTGTCATTGATCAGTCGATTGATTGCATCTCCAGTCGACGGTTTTTGCGGTCTTCAGTTTGCCAATAGATCTTTAATTTGACTCCACTTATCATAATCGACTACCCTCCTATCAACTATATTTTTCACTACTCTATCAACGATATTTTTTTTACCCTTGTTATAGATTCAAAATACTACCTAGTCGACTCAACTCAACTCAACTCAACTCATTATCAACTCAGCCACAAATAGAAATATTTTGTTTGTTAGTTGATTAGTCTAAGTCAACAACTTAGTTGGTTTGCTAGCCTTCAGTTGACTAGATCGTTGAGTACGACTATTCAAATGGATGAGAACAAGTGAGAGCGCGACTAAGAATCACAACAATAAGCTTAGGATTACAATGAGAGAGCTTATAAATCTAAGAAGTTAAGCACAAAGTGTTGCTTTTGCATGCTTTCCATGGTGCTCCTTTTATGGCCTCCAAATTGGCTTCAAGTTCACTTTTTTGTTCTATCATTGACTACATTTTATAGTCTTCAATTTACCAATGAATCTTTGAGTCGACTCCACTTATTATAAGTCGATTACTCTCCAAGACAACGACTACATCGATCGACTCACCTTGACTTCAGTCGACTAAATCATTTTATCGCTTAAGGGATCTTACAGTTGCAACTTTCATCTGATCGATCAATGATCTTCTTTCTAAATCTTGTTAAGGATACAATTGATCGCCTTAATGACTTAACACGTTTAATTGATTGTCTAATCAATTCAGCCACAAACATAAATATTTTGTTGGCTTGCTACTTAGTAGAAACTAAGCTTCAATTGATTAGATCGTCTACTACCACTACTATAATTGATGAGGACAAGTGAGAGCAAGTAAGAAGCACAGTAATTGAGGTTTAGGATCACTATGAGAGAGCTTATAGATGCAAGAATTTAAGCACAAAGTGCCAACCTTTACAAGCTCTCCTTAGTCCTCCTTTTATAACCCCGAACAAAAGGGTGAGGATCTTATCTTAAAAAGGAGACTCATCTCTATCAAAACTTGATCAAAAACCATTCTCACTTGCCCTCTAAGTTGCTGGCCCTAAACAAAGCATTTGGATTTTAGAGAGAATTCTAATGCAAAAGTAGGTGAAATCACAAACTTTCAAATCATCAATCAACTTATCAACCTACCAAATTTTCACTAAGAACTTAATTCATTACGATTTCAATTGTTTAATACACTAGCCAAATGAAACCTTGAGGGTGGTTGTCTTACATGAGCAAGTGGGTTGCTCAAACTGAGAAAGGGAGGAAGATATAGAAAGGAAGGAGATTTATCTCCTTCCTTATTTGTCGGAAATCCCCTTTCAAAACAAGGTAGTAACAGCCTTTCCAGAACCAGAAAGCTTCCAAGTTGGTGAAAAAGATCGACTATCTTATGAATTGAGATGGGTAATGGAAGAGATTTCCAAATCTGATGAAACTTCCAAACCCAAGTGAAGGTAGAAGCACAACTTCCAAATCTGGAGAGTGTGAGTAGTGGATTTCTCTCCAAATAGAGAGGGAGATAGAGAAAGATTTATTTATTTTTCCAAATAGAGGAACTGGGAGAGAGATCAATTTATTCCCAAATGGAGAGATTGATTTTTTTTTTTTTTCAAATTGGCAACTGGAGAGAGATAACTTTTTTAAAAAATTTGAGAGACAGAAATCAATTTCTTTCCAAATTGAGAGAGGGAAGAGTGACTTTAAATTGCACCTAGTTTTATTTTTAAAAAACACATGATATAATGGAGTGAGAGCTTTAAGATGTGAAAAAGTGTACTGCCTGTGTATCCAATGAGTAGTAAATAATGGTTACCATTCTTCTCTTCATCAAAATTATAAATCTGAATGTTCCCCATCTTTGAAAAGATTTCTTTAATGTCAATAAAATGCTTACTTGATTTGTTAGATTGCTCTAATGTGACGAAAGAATAAGAATGTTTAGTTTCTTTCTAGAAATGTGGTTCCTTTGACTTAATTTTTATAATTTTTTTTAAGGTAGGGTTGTTTTTATAAGTTCCTAGGGTGATGATGAACTATAATTCTCTTTACTGGGCATCTCTGAGCAAACTTCTAATTGCAGTCCTAGTCCTTTATGCCATTTTTTACTATTCAAGTTAGATCATGCCATTTTTTACTATTCAAGTTAGATCATCTTTCCATTTGGTTTTGTTGGCAATAGTTTCTTCCATGTACTAACTCCATGTTTGATGTTTTCCATGTAAAATCAATTCTTTCATGGAACTTATTTTCACACTTATTACTTGTATGTTTCTTGGCAGGAATAACACTAGACTACAAATTTCACAATTAGTTAAAGACACTTCTGCAAAACTTAAACTAGCCAGTGAAACAGATCATGGTGTTGAAGTCAGTGTAAGTTTCAACTCTTTCCATATACTTTTTCTCTTATTTACTCTCCTGGCATTGGTATAGCTTTAGTTTTAGTTGAATTACCAATCTTCTGCTTTATAAGTTTTCTATGATTTCTCATGCAATTATCCAATTGGTGTCTACAAACTTGTCTGATAATAAAGGTGTTTTAATGACATGACAGATCAAAAAAACATTCCTATAGTTTTTTAGGCTTCTAGAAAGGAGAAATTTATATTTTTTTATTTTTTTATAAAGTCAATTAATTTTGGATGATACTTTCAGTCAATTCTTCCTTCCTCTTATAATTTTTCATTGCCAATGATAAAAACCAACTATCATGCTCACATCCTTGTAGAATATATCTCTTAAACTCTCAAATTCTATTTTTATTTGTCATCATTTAGTATGCTGTTAATCTTCTTATTGGGTAAACATCATTTGTTAGTTAGGTTTCATTTTTTAAAGATTTCTTTTGTGATCCTTGTCATTATTATTTTATTACATTAACTATGTCAGAATTTCTATGGTCCTTTCAACTCTTATCTTAACTGAAAAATGCCAACATGTATTCCACGATACATCAGCTTAACAATGAGTAAAATATTGGTTTTCTGTTGTCCATCCTTTTTACGGAATTTTATCCATAGCAGGAAATAGATATCTATTTTTCACAGGTTTAACATAATTAAGAAATAAAACTTAATCGGCTGCTCATCAAGTTATCCAATAAACTCTGAACCATAAACAAACTTTGGCTTATTCTACTTTCTCTTGTTGGTCATCGGGACCAATTTTTTTTAAATATAGATGATAAAAGTAGGGGATTGATTTCAATGACATATGAGGATTCATATACCCAATCCTACTTAGTGGGATAAAGCCTTGGTTGTTGTTGCCGTCATGGTATCATCATCTCTCTTAGATCTTTCTCACTGCAAATACAGTGGATACCCTCTGAAATTTGTGATTAAATGACTGCATGTGTTCAAGCATTTATTAAATCTGTCAGGCGAGTAAAAAAGTTGCTGATGCAAAACTTGCAAAGGATTTTCAAAATATCCTGAAGGAGTTCCAGAAATTTCAGAGGTTGGCTGCTGAGAGGGAGACTGCATTTGCCCCATTGGTTCCAGAAGCAAATTTCCCTCAAAGGTAATTTTTATTGTGTAAGATTTTTGGTTTGAGCTGCTGCATTGTCTCCTTAATCTCAATGGTGGTGACATATGGTAGATTCCATTGGTTGGTTTTGCTTGTTGTCAGTTTTTAACTGGTCACTCGTAAGAACATTGTTTCAGTTTTTCAAATTAGTATTTCAGTGGATCATTGTTTTCAGTTTTGACACAAGTGTCTTCTCATCTAGTTCCAACTGATTTATTGGCCTCTTTTTTTTGGATAAGTATTTATTGGCCTCTTTATTTGAAAAAAAAATCCCTTTGTGTATTTGGTAGAAAAAGTGCTTGTATCTGAGTTGTTTGTTTTCTAACAAGGGAGAAATAGGGAGTTGGCATGGGTATTGCTAGAACCACTAGATTTAATTAGGTTAATGATCCCAATCAACTGTTAAGTATAGACAATTTTTTTTTTCTAATTTATATAATTTTCACTGTGATTATTCTTGTTACTTACTGCAGTTTCCTTCAATGCCTGTTTATATTTATACAGCTATGATGCAACTGAAGCTGACTCTGGTTCTAGCAAAACACGCGAACAGCGAGCTCTGCTTGCAGATTCTAGAAGGTGATATCTAGCTCATGTCTTTTCCTAGTACATGACGTTACTATTACTATCTAATGAAAAATTTATTCTGCCTGCACAAAATGCTTAACAAAATTTTCTACTTTCATAATCTTTCATATGAATATTTATGAATGACAATTTTTTTCCATCTATGCTTTGTCGTTAGGGATGCTATTAATTCTTATAAAAACTTAATACCCAAATGTTTCTGAACCTGAAAATTATCTATTACATTATTTTCCCATCAAAAAACAAAGAACCAATTGATTTTGGGCAAAACCAAAAGTACCAAATGAATGCCCAGGCAATTGATTATATGACCAAGACCAACTGTCCAGATGATGGTGGGTTGTTCAAAGTAGAGAGACACAGATGAAGAAAATTGGTGTTAGTACTGAGTTAATAAATTGAAAATGATGCCATGACTAAATTGAATGAAGTCTGCCTTCAACGAGTTAGTTACTTCTTGGGCTGGCTGCAAACATGGAGACTTTTGATCAACGTCAATTGTGCAGGTTGCCATCAGAGGGACACTCGTAATCATGCAATACTCATCAGAGTGTTGTTGGACTTAACATGAGAAGATACACTTCTGCTGCTGCAGCAGCTTCAACATATGAATGGCCCTGTCTCAAATTTGGTTCAATCTTGGTTGCCTACCTAGCAATTCCACGGTTAAGACTACCACCCAACTTGATATTAGTTAGACCTTGATTTTTATCACCAGTTTTAATCTGGATTTCAGCGTCACATAATCCTCAGCAGGTTTGAATTTGATCCCTAGAACATGAGAGTGAACTTTAATACACCGCCATCATGAAGGCTTGCACCAAATAATTGAGCTAAGTGACAACGCTGCAATTTCTGTTTAGGTAACAATTGCTTGAGTTAAAACACTATATTGTTGTGATTTTACATGAAAAATCAAAGCCAACAAGAATGCGTAGCACTTGAATAGGTTGTACCTTTAGCGCTTAACTTGATACACATACTGACAATCTATATGGATTTGATCATATAAGCAGACATAGCCAGTCCCATATTACTATATTAGGCTGTTAAGTTACTTGAATAATTAATGCCAATTGCAAGTCTTTTTTTCCCTAGTTCTTCTTGGTAATGAGCAAATCCTGCTCTGTGATTGAATGGTATCTAAGTTTGTACAAGTTTAGGAGTATTTGTGATGAGTTCCAGCATATTTTTTCCTAGAGATGCATTTGGATATTTTCCTAATTTCATGATTTTTTTGTTGTATAGGCAAGAGTTGTTGTTGTTGGATAATGAGATTGTTTTTAATGAGGCAATCATCGAGGAGAGAGAACAGGGCATTCAAGAAATTCAGCAGCAGATTGGTCAGGTGAATGAAATCTTCAAGGACCTTGCTGTGCTGGTTAATGATCAAGGAATTGTAATTGGTGAGAAAAATTAACTTTGTAATGTTCATCTTCATTTGTGTTTCCTTTTGATAAACTCTTAGTTTCTTGCAGATGATATCAACTCCCACATCGAGAGTTCTCACGCAGCAACTTTACAAGCAAAATCCCAGCTTAAAAGGGCAGAAAAAACCCAAAAGTCAAATTCGTCCCTCGTAAGATCAACTTCTGCTTCTAAAAAAAGGAGTATCAATCTTTTGAATATGTTGTGTTTTTGAGTTGGCTGGGTTTTATGCAGATGTGCCTGCTTTTGGTGATTTTTGGCATTATCCTACTCATTGTGATAATAATCATCGCAGCATGATCTGAGATTGTAGTGCACTTCAGTCAATTCTGGTCCTTGAGTCAATGGTTTGATCAGACTCAACTCTAATATCATTCCACTGGTCTTCTAAAGCTGCGGCCTTGGCAGAGTTTATGATATGACATTGAAGTGTATATAACAGTTTGCAACTTGAGTTGTTTGTGTGCGCTTTCTGTTGCATTTGCTTCCAGGTGTTGAGGTGCTTCTTTTTATCCATCGACGCAGTTCAGTCTGTCGTTTGCGTTGTTGATAATCAAGGGGCTTAACTGGAATTTTTTGTTTGTAAAGTTTGTTCAACATGCTATTCCAACTTCCAATTCGATATGAAATTGTTTATCTATTTGTTGCTTGTGTAGTTTATAGAAATGGTGCCCGAGTCAGCAGACCGAAAATGTAATATCTTGTTGTAATGCGTTCACTTGCATTCGTGCACAAGTGAATCACGAGGAAGCCAAAAGTTTTGAATGGATCGGCTCAGTGCCCTCTCATATCTTCCATTTTGTAACAATTCAGTCTCATGTTATACCCTTATTGCTGGGATATTAGAGTATTAGTGCAATATCTGACAATGACCATATTTTGAGCAGTAGATTGGCATTTAGTAGAATAATTTCTTCTTATTATTATTTAGTTCACTGTTTTTCCATGGTGTGTATACTAGTTTTTAGTTAGTTAGCCTAATTCTGGTTGACATTTGTGTCCCTAAATTACATTTGAATGAGATATTTCATTGAAGGCTATACAATATGTGAGCCACTGAAGATTCGTCTTTGGATTGAACAGAAAACCCCACCACCAACAACAAAAACTAGATTGATCATACAATCATTCAAGTAACGTATGGATTTACAGTTGTTTATCTTAAGCATGGTTCGCAAAGATGTGCGTATGTATGCACCCAATGGAGTTATGGAGTTGGGAATTTAGTTGCACACTATAATCAATACTCGTGTGTGGGTCCTGCTAACTCGTGTAATTTTATGGCCCAATTGCTTAGAGCTAATTTATATATTTGACTAGCGTTAGGGGTACTCAGCCAGGTCTAACATTGCACATGGGAACAAGCATTTATATAAGTAGATATGAAAGTGAGAGTCATAGAGAGAGCCCCAAATACGAACGTAATCTTAGCATTTATATAAGTAAGAGATGGGAGTTACCTTCACTGAATTATTGATCATTAACTCTAGAAACGATGATTGTAAGCCACAACTAATTGTGACCAATAATTACTTTAGGGGTAGTGAATGTAGAAGACTCGCAACCTTTTGAACTCTAAAAGGAGAGCTTGGGGAGCCTAAAGTAGAGAGTTCTAGGAGTTTGGAGCACTTAGAGGGCAGAACTCTGGGAGTTCATAGAGAACTTCCAGCCTCAAAATAATTATAGTAAAATGTGCTAATTCTGAAAGTCCCTCTGACCGTTCTATATTATTTGGAAGAGAAGTAAATGATCCACAATACAACATTAAAAATCAACTCCATAATCTATTACAGTATGCAGGCGACCAACCTTAAAAAATGCCAGCACGCCACCTAGTTGGGTAAAATAGATTTCAATTTGGGGCGAGAACTCGGAATCCCTGTAAAATTACTAGTTCGGGGGTTCAATTTGAGCCATTAAGCCCAAATTTGAAATTAATACTCATTTGAACCATTGTAGTTCATTAGTTTGAATATATACCCTTGTCGCAGAGCATACTCTTTGCTCGTCTATCATACACTACTCTCTCTTCTCTCTCCACCGCCCCTTTCATTCTCTTTTCCACCCTCAGATGGAGAAGCTTTATAAGTCACCCTCGTCGCCGGCGGGTGGCTCAACTGCCTCTCCTGACTGATCTGTGGGCGTCTTCTTCTATGTTTTACCCCCTTCTCCTCTAATCGATCTACTTCCTGTCGCCTCCCTTTGAGCCTGCGCTGTGCTTGTGGCATCATGAGCAGCTTCGAAGCCGCGCTAGGGGGCCGTCGTAGTTTCACGGAGGCTCAGTGGCAAGAGATGGAGCATCAGGCGCTGATCTTGAAGTATCTGATAGCAGGCGTGCCCGTTCCGCCGGAGCTCATCGTTCCTATTCGGAGAAGCTTCGAGGCCTTGGCCGGACGATATTATCACCCTTCGAGTAAGAGATCAAGGAAGTCCTCGTCGTCCCCTTCGAAGCCCGCGTTTTTCTTGTTCAACCAAAATGGCTTCCTTTTGGAACTTATTTACTGATTCAAGTTCTCGATATTTTACTTTTGATGTTTGAGGTCTAGATTCAATCGTTAGTTATTTGACATGTTTGACTTGTGCCTGACGTACCCTTTTTGTCGGCGTTTTAATGTAGTTTTATGGTTTCATTGAATTAATTTTTGGGCGATTGAGGTTCTAATTTTTGCTATATATATTGCTGTTCCTCAAACTTTGTATTTCAATTTTCCAGTCAAGTTAGAAAAGGCTAGGATTTTTTCTACCATTTATCCTGTTGGTGAAATTGTATTTAGCTGAGGTTTTCTGTTCCATCAATATGTTATCCAGGACCTCTGGTCTTTGTAACGTATACTGTTGCATGCGCATTATGTCCTTTCATTATTTGTGTTGAATGTCGAATATTTTCATCCTTTACGGTTATTTTGGTTTTTTTACTATTGTTTCTAGGATTCTTACTCCTTTTTTGTCCTTTTGATTTGGGAAGTATATTTAACCACTGTAAACAGCTTGCGGATCCATATACTTTCTCAAAAGGGTGTTTGTCATATGTTCTTTAGAGAATTTGATAAGTCTCCTGTTCGTTAGTAATTACATGGATATTTTGATCGATATTAAACTACTGGGTCTACTGATCGAGCTGTATTTAACTCTCTTTTGTTATTGTCTCTTCTGTTATATATACAACTCATGCTATAAAGTTATTATTTCTCTTGAATTTAGTGAGCTACTATTCCTACTATGGAAAGAGACCAGACCCGGAACCAGGGCGATGTCGTCGGACCGATGGAAAAAAGTGGCGCTGCGCAAAGGATGCATATCCTGGTTCAAAGTATTGTGAGCGCCACATGCACCGTGGCCGCAACCGTTCAAGAAAGCCTGTGGAATCACAAACTGTCTCCCCAAGTAAGAATACTTCGTCAACCTTGGCATCCCTTTCTCCTGCCAGTAACAATACCAGTGGGAGTGGTGCTGAGCACTTCAAGAACATTACTATGCATTCAACTGCTGGGCCAAGTACTCATAGTCCATGCATCAATGTCACCGGCTCATCTCAGCTGCCCGTGGACACCTGCACCCTGAGCAATAGGTATATTAGTATATTACTACTTGTACATTAAGAAATGGGTATGTTCCTTTACACTATGAGGGCATTTGGCTAATTTATGGTTTCTATGATATTTGGATTGTCTTGTGCTAGTGAAATCAGCAGAATCAATTAAGCTCAGCTGTTTGGTTTACCTTGAGTTCATTTGCAGCACAAGTTCATTTTCTTACTCCGACAGATTTTATACATCAAGAGATTCCACTTATACTTATAAACAACTTTGCCAATGAATTTAGAGAAGTACCTATCATTTATGACCATTTTGCATTGTATGTATACAATGGCGAGAAAAACCTTGGTGAATCATGGGCTAATAAAGCAAGCTCATAAGCATAGATGAGTGAACTACTAATAATTTCAATTAGCTATTTTGAACTAGTTGTTGGGCTTGTCAAATTAATAGGCTAATTTTCTAATCCATGTTAGATTAGTTCTTTTCTAAGTTTATAAACATCTCATTTATTAATCCACAGCCCGCTGTGTGAAGCTAAACTACAATGTTACAATCTTTCCCACTTAAAATTTATTCCATCAAGACCTGAATTTCAACTCATAGCTCCTCCCTCATCGTCTGCATGTGAAGCCCAATGACAAACTCTCTTTCACATAGGCAACTATTTCTTACACCACACCGTGCGTTGGATTTAGTTGGCTTAGACATCAATTGTCATGATTTTCATAGATGATAAAAATATCTATTAATTTGTTACGATTAATCACTAGCCTAAAATGTTTATTAAGTCAACATTAATAGTACTTAACTTTTCTGGGTTCATAAACTCCCTTTAGTAGTCCACAACTCACCATGTAAACTATACTCGTGAGATACTATCTCCCCTATTCAAGGATAGTCCAATTCATATTACAAAATCCTAATTGGCAGCATGCGTGACCCAGTGGTAGCTTTGCAACACCTCACAATACTCAAGGTTAAGTCTATGCTGATCCGTTAGATATCAATTTTCCATGTATATACTAGAAACTAGTATATTAATTTGTCAAGCCTACCTATTAACTCATGATGCTTAACTCATATTAAATATAACACAAGAGCTTCATATTTGACTTCTCAACTTTTGGACCAAAATAACCGAAACTTGCAATTAAAATTTTCTTTTTCTTGCGATTGCAAGGACAACTAGAACCTGTTAGATCCATGTTGTGCTCATCTGTGGATTCAGTTGATTGTGTTAAGGGTCATATATTGCGAAAATAGGATAAAACCATACTAGGCTCATTATTGGACTTAGTGACTTAAGAGAATTCTCACAAGAATGATGAAATGGATACCTTTGAAGAATCTTTTTCCTTTTTCTTTTTAAATGTATTTATTTGAAGAGCTTCAAGCGCTTTGAGCTCTAAAAATTTGAGATATGTTGTTATTGTGGTAGCTCCCATTTTGGTTGTTTAAGAGATGATCTCAACCCCTTTTGTGATGATTTACAGTGAAGCAATACATAGATATGACCTTCAACACGTTGCAAGGCAACAACGAAAATAAGCATGTGTGTGATTGCATTCTGATATGCTTTAGGACTTGCTTGAAATGCAATAGTGAAAATAAGCATGTGTGAGGTTGCATTCTGATATGTCTTAGAAGTTGCCTGAAACAACAATTATAGTTCAGATGCAGTGCATCAAAATTGAAATAAGAGGCATGCATCTAGTGATTCATGAGTTTCAAGCTGTTAGATTTTTAAACAGCCATAATAGAAACTTGTGTTTCCAGAGCTTTAAAAGAAATAGTTGTTTCTTACAAAACCTTTTATGGCAAATGTTTTTTTTTTCATTTCACGGAGATGCATAATGGCCCCAATTCAGCAGGTACTTCTCTGGACTTAGAGCTGATGTGGATGAGCACAGATTCTTTTCTGAAGCTTCTGGCAGTGCAAACAACTCATGGCACCTAATGCCGACATGGTCATCCACGTTTCCTCAGTCAAAATTGCAAGATTCTTTCATTTTGAGGAATGCGTATCCTCAACTTCAGTTACTGCAAGATCATGGGCAGGTTACCCTCCCCTCGCTATCTGGACAGCAGTGCCAGGATCATTCTTTATTTGGAAGTGAATCCAGTTTAACAGAGCCAGTAAAACATGAGACTCAGTCCCTTCAACCCTTTTTTGAAGAATGGCCCAAGGCAAGAGATTCTTGGCCAGACCTTGACGACAATAGATCAAACCGGGCCTCATTTTCCACGACCCAGCTCTCCATTTCAATTCCAATGACTTCACCCGACTTCACCAGCACCTCTTCCAGGTCACCAAACGGTGGGATTCATTCACAAACCATATTTGTACTGCATAGTAGTTCACAGATCAGTCTTCTTTTTCCTCTCTCGTATCCCTTATGCTTTAATTTTTTTTTCCTGCAGAAGATTGAGAGGGAGGGAATCTCAAATACTCCCAGTCCTTTGCTGAATCTTCAAAGATCATCTGTTCAGTATTGCCTGTGGTTTTGTAGTAGTGTAATCCAACAACGATTATATTGTCTCTGCTATTATCTTCCGCCTTGGTATCCCGAGAAACTGGGTGGAAGAAGTTTTGTATCTCATTAGAGAAGTATTGACTTGCAAACTTGTTTCTGAACAATCAAACTTATAGGTATCTTTCAGACGTTGTTTCTTTCCTATAACCCTTGAGGTATGGTGCGCAGTAACAATTAGCTTCTCATTGTGTGATTTATAGCTTCATGACTTTGTGTCTTGGAATCTTGTGCTTGATCTCATGCTGGCTCAGGGAGCTCGAGATGAGATGGCGGTCTATCTGCACGTTTGCTCATGTCTTCACTTGAGTTAATAAGGTTCCTTGGGGAAACATTCCTCCTCTAACTTGTTAAATGTGCATTTTAATGCACACGTTGAGAATAGGAAAGTATACCCATTCCTCTTCCTCTTCTTTGTTTAAGTGCAATTAGAGCATAGGCAGGGCTGGTACTTAGGCATGTGGTGACGGTCTAGGACTCCCAAATTTGATATACAATAATATAAGTATATATAATCACATTGTTTTAATAAAAACACATAAAATATTTTATTTGAGCATAGATAGGGCTGGTCCTTAGGCATGCCACGAGGGGTGACAGTCTAGGACTTCCAAATTTGATATACAATAATATAAGTATATATAATCACATTGTTTTAATAAAAACACATAAAATATTTTATTTGATTGTTTTAATAAAGGTCACTAAAAAGTATTTTATTAGTTTGTTTTAATAAAGATCTATAAAATATATATTGTTAGATTATTTTAATAATGACTTAAAAAAATATTTACTATTAAAATATAAGAAAAAAAATTTAAAAAATAAAAAAAAAAAGAAAAATAAGGAATGCAAGTTGTCTTTTTTCCTTTCTAAGATTTTATTTCTTGTACAACTATTTCTTAATTAATTTGTTTATAGAAGTAAAAAACTCTGAATATGAACGTCAATTTCTTTTCTTCTTCTTCTTTGAATCTCTTTTCATTAAATCAGAAAAGTCTAATCTCCAATTGAAATTTTAGTTTCATTACTATTATCATTCATCAATATATAAATATGCAATATAAGTTACCTACTTATTTATATTTTTTCTTGTTGTCAATGTTCAATGTTGATTTTTAATATAGTATTGGAGTCTAATAATCTATGATTTTTCTTGCAGATTTGAACGACTTTAAATAATTAAATAATTTCAATTTTAATCATCATTGAATAGATTATATCGATTACTATTAGCATAACGCTTTTAGCACAAACTAGGTCTTATTGCTCTTTCACTATTATTTTCATTTTTTGTGTTTATTTTGTTGTTAGCTTTGTTGTTGATTTTGTGTGTTTTATTTTTACAATATGTCTCAAGAAAGATTAAATGGCTTGACAAGTTTATGTATTGAAAATAAGGTGTTAGAAAAATTTAATTTTGAAGATCTTAATGGTGGTTTTACTTCTCAAAATACTTGAAGATCTAGATTTTTTCAATTATTATTTGATTTTTTTTGTATTTATGGGTATTATAATTTTTGGAGAATAGGGTAATTTTTTTTGTATTTGTGGATATTGAACTTTTTGGAGAATAGGATAACCTTGGGAAATATATGTTGTATGATGTTGTACATTTTTAGAAAATCTGAAGAAATATATTTTGTATGGAGTTAATCATATTTTAAATGAAATATATTGATTTTAAAATTTTCCTATTAAACTCTATTCAAGTTGTATGTTAGTAAAAAATGTTTTCCCTATAGGGCCATTTTTCTCTTTTTGCCAAGGGCCCCCAAAAGTCAAGGCCGGCCCTGAGCATAGGTTATGGGAAGAGGAAGATGCTTTCCCTTCCTATATATATGAACGTCCAAGGGATGAGAGCATAATCACAAGGTTGAAAAGGTTGAGAGCAAGGAGAATATCCGTGAGTTGCAACGAGGGATTTGACTTGTGAAAGTGTCCGAGAGGGTTCCGTATTGGCGATTTTCCCGGCGACAGCTCGCAGTGGAAGCATAGACAAGTTCGATCTTCACCGTTTCTTCTCAGTAGAGTGCTGTAAGTTAGTATTTAATTTCGTACGAAGTTACAATAGTTCAACAATGGTATCATAGCCCATTTCATGCTCTGCCAAGGAGATTTTCTCCTGCGATCGCCAGCCAAAATTGCAATTAGCGGTTCTTGTTGATGCAGTCATGTTTTGATATATGTGTCAAAGAGTTTAAGTTAT
>JBBPFQ010000050.1:941004-953055 GCA_037974815.1 Kaempferia elegans
CTTAAGAGCAAGGTGAAACGTATCCTTTCCGATTACCCTTTTTCTTGTGCCGTGGAGTATCTTAATGGGCGAACGAGAGATTAAATATATATATATATATTAATGTAACTTAATTTTGATTTTGAGGTTCATCAAATCAGTTCATATTCTTAATTAAATAATAAAATATTTTAAAAAAACACACATCAATTCATTATCTTTCATATTCTACCTATTATATTTCTCCAAAAGATTGGAACCCCAACCCAACTGATATTCTCCATATTAATAAGAGCATCCTCAACGGGAGCTCCGACGAATATTCTCCATAGCTCCTGTTGGGAACGTGACATCGAATAAGAACCTCTCTCCATAGTGAGAGGGAGGTTCGGCAATCTGACACGGGAGTGACTCCGTGTTTACGAAGTCACTCCTTTGTTAAGTAATTTTTTTAATCATTTTTTAATATTTATTATTAAATGCGCGGATGTTAAATTATCTGCGGATGTTAAAATAAATTATTTGCGGATGTTAAATTATTTACGAATGTTATGTAAATTATTTGTTGATGTTAAATTGATTAATTTAAATTTTATAAATAAATAATTATATATAAAATAAATTATGAAAGAGAAATACAAAATATATATAATGAAAAAATGTGAGACGAATGAATAAATTGTTAAGAAATATTTTTTTAAAGTGGAGATATATATAAGATTTTTTATTTTTTATGTGACATAAATGTGATAACGAAAAAAGCTCTAAAAGTATCTATAACTGTGAATGCTCTAATATTTCTAGAATTGTAATTGCTTTGACATTCATTAAACCATTCTCATTAAAATTTCATATTCAAAACACCTTTACACATTTACTAATAACATTTCACTGGGTAAATATCCTATTGGAAATGGTCGATAACATTTCATTACAGTGGATCAGTCCCGGGAGAGGACCGAACCGTCCCGGTCGAAGGTTTTAATTTAAAGTCGAACCGCTGCGGCCGAGAAGACGAACCCAGTAAACCCCACCGGAGTCTCGACGCGGGTCCACTGCCTCGAACCCACCTCCAGTACACAGCCCCGGTGGTCAGCACCGCTCTCCTCCTCGGCCGCCATAACGAACACCCTTTCCCTGCCTCCGCCGCCCACCGCCACCGCGGCGCACGGGCTCGGCCCGCCACGCTTTACTCCCGCCGGGTGCGGGGCCACCTCCTTCCACCCCTTCCCACCCCCCTCGTACTCTCTCACCCATCCCTCTCCCGCCCCTTCCCTGCTGCATCCCACGCTCCATATCCTGGCCCCCGCCACCCCGACGTATGCGGTGCCGCCCGCCTCCCACATCCCCTCCTCCCTCCTCCACTGTCCCGCCGCCGCGTCGTACCACTCCGCCGCCCCCACGAATCGCCCTTGCCCCTCCGTCCCATATCCGCTCACCGCCCAGAACCGGCCCCCCGCCTCCACTCCCTGGCACTCGTCCCGCTCCTCTCCCATATCGGGAAGCGCCGTCCACTCATCCGCCGACGGATCGTACGTCTCCGCCGTCCGCAGTGCGTTCTTCTGCGCGTCGTGACCCCCCGCCACGAACACCCGCCCGCCCACCGCCCCGCACCCGAAGAAGCTCCTAGGCTGTGCCATCGGCGTCCCTCGCCGCCATCCGCCCGTCGCGGGATCCAGAATCCGGACCCCCGCGGTCGGATCCAGGCTCACCGGGTCCCAGCCCCCGAGCAGCACCACCTTCCGCCCTACCGTCGCTATCTGCGCGAAAAGGGGCACCGTTTCGTTCGTCGCCACGCGGTGCCACGACCGCATCGTGGCATTATAGGCGCTCAACCCGTGCGCCGGCTGCTGGGAAGCGACGTCCCCGTGCTTCTCCCCCTCACCGTCCCGGCAATCGCCGCCCTTTCCGGCCTGAACGAAGAAGATCAGGTCCTCCGCGGCTCCCACGCGTTCCCTGTGGCGATAGAAGTGGGAGCCGCCGACCAGATTGCGCCAGCCGCGGCAGACGAGTCGGAGACCCGGGTGGAATCGGACCATAACTCGGGCGAGGCACTCCAACGCGATGTCATCTGGTAGTCCCGTTATCAGTGCACGGTGACACTCCATCCTGCTTTCTGTCTCTTCCTCCCGTTAACGCTCTGCCCTGTCGTCTTTTCTATGTTATCGTACTTATCGCAAGTATCGTAGTGTGGGGAATGAAATGAATCGTGTTTGGGGGGATTTAAATTAAGTGATGTTCTTCTGTGAATTGAAAGACCTACGAAATCACATCTACCTTTTGCTGCATTCGAATTGAAAGCTCGACACGTGTCGGTAGGATGTTATCGTCACTTCGAAGGAACGACAAAAGCCTTCTAGAAGCTTTATGAGCTGAGTGGAATTTTGTTGTTCGAGAAATCATCTAGGGTTAGGTTTAGGAACATCATTCGATCAAATTGGGATCTCAAGATATTTAGGTTGCTTCATAAAAATAGATTTCTTGTTATGATATCTGTCTGTGAATGTGAAAAGCTTCCATATATATATAGCAACAGAAGCTTTATTTATTCTAAATTCAGTTGGTTAGGTAACCAATTGGCCATCTTCAACATGGATCGTTTGTTATGCACTGAAAGCCAAATTCAATTTTTACATCTCCTAATTTTTTACTGCTACATTTGGCCTTTGAATTGTTAACCTTGGATCAAATATGCGACCAGTCCTGGCACGAGTCAATTGGAGCTAAGATCATGGTACAATTATTCCGAACAGGAAAAAATATATATTCATAATTATACCTTTTTCTCCGCATGCTACCTACTATTCTCAGTAAAAGTGAAACCATCGTTTCGGCAGCCCCTCCAGAGTGACTCTCCATTATATGGAAGAGGGTTTCACCTAGCAATAATAATGCATGTAATAAGGAGTTAAGACGTACAATCAGTGGAATATTTCACACCCGCTTATAATCAATCCTAGACATATTAGCAATAACACCCATGTACTAACTACGCTGGACTGTGGGGCTCAGATGCTCTCCTTCTAGAAGCCTACATCATTCCGTCCCTACACAGAGATTGAGATCATTTGATCCTCACCGCCACACTACTGCTAAGGCACCGTACTGGTGCTATGAAAATGACTTAGCTTTTTCCTTGTCTCTTCCTCTTTTCGGATAGTGCCTAGTGGGGTCAGCGTCTTCCCCCACGTCCTTCGGCCATTTTAACCACTGATGCTCTTCTAGAAGCATGCTCATGAAAGAATGACTTTCAACGGAGGTGGTTTATAGTGCCACTCAATCTCAATGATAGAGTACTTTTAGTTGCACTTGGAGATGAAAGCATGGCTTCTTATGCTTGAATCGAACAAGAGAAATTCAATACCCATAAAGTACGTTACTATGGTTTCTTATTTTTCTTTTGTTGTTGACTAAGATGTCAAAGATTCTATAAGAAATATGCGGGACAATGCTATCAAAGATGTAGTGTCTATATAAGAATTTAAATTTAGAAATTGGTACAACTTCGAAAAGAAGAGGGAAAAGAAACAATTAGGTGGATCAATACTAAAAGGATTGTAGTTGGAAATTGGTCTTTCTTGTGGCTGTGATGGTGGAGCCATGTCTTTAGGTTACCCGGGCTTTAATCTGGGGTGGGGCTGACTATGTTGAGAGGAGCTGCAGTTTGGATTTGCAGTCGGAGAAAGGAAAAATATAAGAGGAAGGGTGATGGCGTCGACAATCATGGCTCACAACATGGGTAGATGAGCCATTCTGGCTCCACCGTTGGCTGTGATCGCACCGGTATGTTCCTGAGCAAGTATGGCTGGTTGTTAAAGTTATTTTTCCAAACGGATAGTTTCAAGGCATTTGGGAAAGAAACAGAGTTTATAAATTGAAAAAGTTAGTTATCGCATGTGGTTTTAATTAATCTCTTATCAAGAAGTTAGTGACGCAATCACCAAGAAAATAATGGTGGGTGGTTTTAATTAGTCTCTTATCAAGAAGTTAGTTATTGGTTAATGTTTGCTTCTTTTTGCTGATGATATTGCTATTGCGGTGGCGAAGCAGTTTGATTACCATTTTGTAATTTACCCCGTCCATATTTTCATATTTCACATTTTCACTTCAGCAAGTTCAGTGTTGGAGGCGGGCGGTTATATAAAGTCTCTTCTCGGCCGGAGAGAAGAGCCAACGTACCGCTCCTCCATCGCCTCTTGATCGGCGGCGGTGAATCATGTTTCGGCGTCTCCTGTTGCAGCATTCCTGCCGTGGCGTCGCCACTGGCCTCCTCGCTCTCACCGCCTTCACTCTCGGTTCCTCCGACGGCCCCTCCCGCCCCACAAGTAACTCTCCTTTCTTCCTTTTACCCTTCACGTCAGTTCTCAATATTTTCTGTTCTCTCTCACGCATGTGCTCCCCTTCGTAAAAGATGCCGCCATTTCGATATCCGCCCCGTTTCGGCAATTTATATCGTTGTCTTCGTCGATTTTCTCGCAAGATTTCACGCTTCCATGCTCAGTCTTTTCTCCAGGTTTAAACCTAACCTATCGTATTTAAAATTTTCTTTCATTGCTTTGGATCGTTGCATAATCTTTTAATCTGATTCGTAGAGTCTTTTGCACGGCATTTTACAACCGCGAGCCCTCTTCCACCTCCGGATTCAAGTAAGGACGAGGCATGCTGCACTGGATGCCTCAGAAGGAACTCTATTGTCAAAGCGGCCGCGGCAGCTGGTCCTGCCGTGGTGAATATATGTCTTATTGAAGGTGAAAGGACTTTATTGTGTCTTCAGATTTCCTTAACATGTGGATTTTTTTTAGGTGTATTCATTTGAATGATGAGCTTTTTCCAATACTTCTTTTCAGGTCAATATGGTCCTATGCCTATAATGGGTTTAGGGTCTGGGACTATCATTGATCCTGATGGGACGATCTTGACCTGTGCACATTGCATAGCAGACTTTGCTACTAGGCAAACGATCTCAAAAGGCTCAGTGAGTATGCAAACCAAAACTTGGGGCTGCACTTTTAGTGTTATTCTTCTTGATGAAGAAATGCACTTAGAACTGGATGATGACTGAGAATTTGAATTTTCAAGTTATATCCAGTTGGACTTGGTTACAAATACTCTGGGTGAAGTTACAAGTCATTAGATTTCATCATGTAGACTAATAAAGATTGTGACTCATGTCTTAGTCCACTTTTGTAGGGCGGAAATTGTAGCAGATTGCAAGATGCATATCAGTCTTTTTGAAGTTTCCTTGGTTAGCTTGCTGTCATACAAGTTTGTAAGATGGTCTCCTAACTCAGTCTGGCTCATATCTGACTGGGTTAAGTTTGCTTGAGATGATGAGATGTAATTGTCTATAGAATTAAATGTATGACTTCAGAAATTCTTTGGCGTTGATTGATGTTTGAGGATGTTTATAGTTTGGTCGGACACAAATTCTACTGGAATAATTTTGGTTGACTAAAATATGGCTGGCTTGCTAACAACTCAGGCTGAAAGATCTCAATAATCCAGAAGCTCATTCCTTCAGGGTCTTGTTCCCATAAACCTCTCTAGTATACTCTGTTATAAGGTTTTTATTGGAGTGAAGAGGATGGAGATTTAGCAAAAATCACCCAAGATTTAGTTGGTTACTTTAGCCCAGCAACTTTCTGTGAGCTAAAGTGTTAGACCATCATCATTTTGCCTTTTCATTTGCCATCGTATAAGCTTTAGTACATTGTAGGTGTCTTTTTTTATGTTATATCAGCTAAGCTTAAATGTATGTGCATCTATAATTTGGGAACACAGTCATTATCTCCCCCATTTCATACTTAATTGACTTTCTCACAAATTTATTGCGTTGCATTTTATTTGCACACATCTTATATTGATTTAGGAGTAACTAATTAGTATGTTGAGTTTCTAAGAAAACGGATGCTCACAATTTAACCTCATAAAATTTTAGTCTACATTTGAAAGTGAATCCCTGCTTCAGTGCTCGATTGGAGCAGTGAAGTGTTTCTTTTACTTGCATGCAAAATCAGCATTCAAACTTGATAAGAACAAGCATAGGCTCCATCTTGTCATACTCAATTTTGACCTGGTTATTTTGCACCTTTAAGGAGCTTGCATAACCAGTTGTTTGACAGCCTGACCCAGCCCTTATTTTGTGGGTCATATTCACTATATATATATATATATATATATATATTGATTAATGCTGCTATATCCACTTTCTTTCGGTGCATATAAGCCAACTTAAGGACTAAGGATCAGTAGTGTTTTTGGCTCTTCTATTATCATTTTAGTCATCACTGAAAACTCAAAATTTCTCTTGTCTGCCTTTTGTGGCTTTTTGTTTCTTGTTTTAACTTATTTTGTTGTTTTATAAATAGATTGTTGTGACTTTACCAGACCAACGTAAATTTGTGGGCATTGTGGTAAATGCTGATTTTCTTTCTGACATTGCCGTGGTGAAGATACATTCTGAAACTCCATTACCATATGCTAGACTTGGATCATCATCTAAGCTTCATCCAGGTGACTGGGTAATAGCCTTCGGCCGCCCACTTTCTTTGCTAAATACCATAACGTCTGGTATTGTAAGGTACTTCGACATAGACATTGCCATTAATTTGTTTAATGATTTAATCTGTCTGGTAATAATTTCTTCGCACATTGTTAGTTAGTCCAGAATTTTGTTAGCATGTTTAAATTGTTATTGTAGCTGAGATAAAAATCCTAAGATTAATTTTAGAAAATGATGAACCAGGTAAAACACACACAAAAAAAATGCTAAGATTAATGATCTATATTTAAGTTGTCATTTAAGCAGAGATCAATAAAATGCCAAAATAAATGTGTTGTAATTTTAAGGAGCAATGTATATATCCAATATAATAAAATGAGAGAAAATTGGATGATATGACGGACATATTACATCAAAATAAATTTTATAGCTGGAAGAGTTAAACCCATTCGAATGGAATCCGAGAGAGGGAGATATAAAGACCAAGTAAAATTTCTTCTAACAAAAAACTAATAATTGACTTGAATATTACCAGTGATCTAATTTTCCACAGAGATTAATGGGTGAATAAAATTCAAGTTGTCAGTCCCAAATAATTGGGACAAACACACTTCATGATGAAGTTATTCTTTAAATTGTTTTTTCGAAATATCTACTGCTGTAATAAGATATAGTACAGTTATTATTTTATCTTAACTTGATGGCTTTATTTATCTGATTCTTGTGTTATTGTCCTCATCTGTTATGCGATGCAGATCCTTTTTATTTCTCATTCACTTTGAACTTCTCTTCACCATTCTTTTTATTATGTAGTTGTGTTGATCGGAAAAGTAGCGATTTGGGTCTTGGAGGAATTCAAAGGGAGTATTTGCAAACAAATTGTGCAATGAATCAGGCAAGTTTGCTTCCATGTTATCTTATTCTTATAATCTATGGAGTTGGTTCATGCGCTATAAAGTTAAGAGAAGGTGGGCTCCACTTGTGAAAATAAAAAACTCCCAGTGGGTTGGATCCACTACTTGAATTTGGTCCAAGGTATTTTGCAGAGAAGATCCTGCAAAACCAATTGAGGTTCATTTGCTACTCGTGAATTAACATTTGAACTTCGTGCTTACTTTGATATCAAAGAGGACTTGCATTATTTTACAAATGCTATTTGAAATTTGTTTTTCTTTATTTAGCAAAGTTAAATTTCTAACATTCAATTAGTTTTTGTCACATATTCTCTACGTTATAAAAAAAACCATATAGATAATTTCTATTAATTCAATTGCCATTCATTAAAACCATCATATGCATGAATTCTTTTATCTTAGTTTCTCAATCATTTTCATCCATCATAATTTTTACAATCTGTTTAGTTTATTTGTATCATATTCAATTCATTGCATTGCTTGCCGTTAGTCATTATTACTTGTTGACATAATTAGAAGATTATGTTTGGCATGCATAAATGGAATGTAATCGAGTCACAGTTGGAATGAGAATGACTAGGAATCATAAGTGGAATGCTTAATTTTATTAACACGTTGTGAATGGAATGAAAGGGCTTCGTATATAAGATGTAGACCACATGATTTGTATATAAAATCTAGACCACTAAAAGGTTCAAGATAAATGCCATCGGAGATCTTCTTGGAATCTGATTTGGATCCAAGTTTTGGGATGGTGTCATTGATCTCAGCGTCCATGATCTAGGGGGGCAGGGCAGGAGAAGAGGACTAGTAGCAAATAAGGGTCTTGGTGGCAACGTTAGAATCAGAGAGGAACTTACTGACAGAGATGACCTCATAGTTGGAGTTGTTGGCGATGGCGATATAGAAGCAATGTAAAAATGTGAATATTTTAAGAGATGACTACCTAATAAATTTGTAAGCTCAAAATAATCTGCATTTAGGAACTGAAATCAAAGACAATATTTGAAGTATACTTCACTGTTTTAATTAAAATAGAAGTGTTAAACTCAGGAAAATCTCTGTTGACTTAATCCTAAAAAGTTGCACATATGATCTGACTTTAAAGGAGCACTTAATGACTTGATGCATTGACAGTGGGAAATTTCCTTGGTAACTTGACCTACAGCTCTTTAATGACACATCAGAAGAGTGCTTAGATGAGACCCTCTAATGATGATACTTTAGAAGAGTGCTTCAGAAGAACATTTTGTTCACTTGAGCCCTTTAGCGAACTATTAACATTTTTATTATTTCCTATTATACTAAGAGGTTTACTGAGCTGATATGAGAACAATTTAACTGTTACTTGCATGTGGATTTTCGCAAATAATTTAATTGCCTAATATATCCATTGTAGTTTTCCACTTTTTTTTTCTTAATTTATATGTATATTATACAGGGTAATTCTGGAGGACCCCTTGTCAACCTTGATGGTGAGGTTGTAGGTGTTAACAGTTTGAAAGCTTTTACAGCTGATGGATTGAGTTTTGCAGTTCCAATTGATACGGTCATCAAAATCTTTGAGCAATTTAGGAAGAATGGGTATGCAATGCTGTCCCTGTCCACTTGATGACATTTGTAACCTCACTTGGTTTTTTTCTTTTTGATAATTGTGATGTACGTTAGTTCATTTGCTTTGGTATTTGAGGTATTGAGTTTACAAGTGATCTCCTTTCAATTGAAATATCCTATCAATTAATTTAAGCAAATTTGAGAAAATGTCTGCATTAGATGGCAATGAAACTGTTTTAAGAACTAGTATTTCTAATTAGTTGCAAACCTAGGATTCTGAGTTCAGCTGGGCTAAATGTCTGGTTGGTAAATTTGAAAAGAAAATTTAATAAAGGGCAGTCCGGTACACGAAGCTCCCTCCAATATAGGTCCCGGGGAAGGGTCGGACTACATTGGGTTTGTTGTACGCAGTCTTACCTTGCATTGGAAGAGATTTTTTTTGTGACTTGACAACAACGTAGGGAGTCCTTGTGAAAATAAAATTTAATAGATTCTAGAAATATTCTATAGGTTAAAATAACATAGGGAGTCCTCCCTTGTCTGATATGTAATTATCTGTGGTGCTGCACTGGTTAACTTTTTTCTTTGTACATGTGTGTATGGTTTCATCTCAATCTATCATTTGTCATTTGTACGACTGCTATGCAAAATGAAGTTCTTACAAACTTTAGTTTTGTCGAACCTACTATCGTTTGTCAACAAAATAAGATCACTCACTGGAAATTGAGTTTGTTTTCTATCATAAACATGGTTAAGATGTTGCTAGAACTCAGTTCTGTTTCTTGAACGGCTTTGATGCTGCACTTGATATTGGCATTAATGGGCCATTCCATGAAGTTTTTGACCTTGATTGTACACCTAATATTGGTGTATGCTATATTATTTGATGAAAGGAATGAGGAAATTATATCTGTGAATATTCTGTTTGTGCAGTAGTAGTGCAGTTCGTCCCTGGCTTGGATTGAGCATGCTAGATCTTAATGAAAGGATAATTTTACGGTTAAAGGAGAGAGATGTTTCATTTCCAGATGTTACAAAAGGTGTTCTTGTGCTCGTGGTGAGTTTTGTATTGTAATAAAATTCAATGAGAAAAAGAAAAAGCTTTTTTGCCTACTGAACTTATGCCAACCCCTCTCTATCAATTGAGTTTGATTCTGCAACAGTCCAATCTGCATTCTGACTTTTTGGACTACTTTGTTATCTTAGATAATCACAACTTCAACCAATTAAATAAAGAAACAAATCCATTGTAAAGAAACAAATCTGCTCTTGCCTTCTTTATTCAAAATGGAAAATGCTTTAAGAATTTTCTTTTTCTACTGTGTATTTACCAGAGTTTGTAATTTTGTTATGTCTAATCTGTCATTGATATATTGGACTTTTACTAAAATATCTGTTGGTTTACACAATAAATAAGGTCTCATCCTCCAATAGTTTAAAACCATTATGCACAATTTGGATCATTTGTTCTCGCTCGTATCTATCTTATATTCCTGAGAAAAATGATGCAAGATATTGTCAACCAGGTAATTCCAGGATCTCCAGCAGATCGTGCAGGATTCCAAAAGGGTGATATTGTAATTGAGTTTGGTGGCAGACCAATTGGACAGACTAAAGAGGTAATTCCACTTAGATATTCTGGGAACAATCTTCATGATTGAATACACGATGACTAGTCTTTCGACTGTGGGATGCACATTTAATTCTACAAAATTTAAATTATAATAATATTTTTTAAAAATAAATACTTTATTTTTTGATTTAATCTAGAGAATATGGAAATAAAGCGTTGTAAATTTCATTGTCATTTTATATTTTGTAAAGTAAATTTGAATAAAAGTGTCAAACTTTTACGCTAAAAGTTAATATTTGTGATGATATTGATATTGCTAGTTTCTCACTGCACACTGCAGCTTTTCTTAGGCTTAATGCAATTTTTGTTGATGAGAATAAAAAAAACATGTCTGTAGCTTTTAAATCAGATTTGACCAATGACAATTTTCTAATGAATTCAGATGATAGATATCGGGAAGGATAAAGTTGGGGTGCCTCTGAAAGTTCTGGTGAAGCGGTCCTACAACAAAACGGTCGCATTAACTTTAGTGCCAGAGGAAGCTGACACCGATATGTGAGACTTTACAGAAATATTGGCAATTTTTCCCCATTGTCACAATCTATTAGTTTGATCCACAAGTTAGGCTATTCAATTTTTACAATGATGACAGTTCAAGTGTATTGTATTGTATCTTTAGATTTGAGTTAGTTCTCAGCCATGGTCGATAACTGTAAACTGTGAGGTGTATTTTGTAAACAGTTGATAAAGATGAACCTGCCTAGTCTTGCAATTTAAGTGGATACAAAGGAAGTGGTAGGGAGGGGAACCTTTATTTTCCCCCCTATTTTCATATTTACTAAGTCGTTGTCATCGTAAAATATTAATTTGCAAATTAATATACGAGATTGTAATTTATATTAAAAGGAAGTCTCGAATCAAAATATTCTTCTTAAAAAGTTAATGCTCGGCCATTATAGTATGGCTGCATAAACCGGTTAAAAATGAATACTATGAACGCAGATAAGGCGGTTATAACACTATAGAGTTTTTTATTCACAAAACAACTAAAATTAGATTATAATATTATAAGTTAAATTTCATATCTAAATATATTATGATCTACACTAACATAGTAAATATAAATTCGAAATATATATATAAAAGCATATAATAGCATAGGAACGCAATTTAGTCTCATCAAAGGTTAAAATTATTAATTTCTTAATTGCACTCAATGTTCTTTTACTATCACTATTCATTCGCAATTCAAATTTTATAGAATAAATTTGTACTGTATATTAAAACTTTAGTAAATTATATTTATATATAGAGAGATATTTTTTACCTTACACATCCCGTTCATGAACAGTTTTGGATGACCCTCATAGTTCAGGGAGCCGAGAGGTGCTTCCGGGCATTCCGATATGTAAGGGTTGCTCAAGAGTATGCACGAATGGGAAGTGCATGCTAAAAATTTTATACATATAAATATATATAGATAAAAAAAATTACGTATATATATATATATACAAAATATTAACCTACAC
>JBBPFQ010000050.1:1056938-1067905 GCA_037974815.1 Kaempferia elegans
GAAATAATTAAATTTTTTAGTTTGGTTTGATTTGGTTTTAGCTTTGTATGGTTTCAGTTTGATTTGATTTAGTTTGGTTTCGATTTGATTCGTTTCAACTCTTTAATTTGGTATGGTTTCGGTTTGATTTAATTTAACTTATAATATCGGTTTAATCTATTTAACTGAATTTTAATTTTCAAATTTGAGATTGAATCAATTAGACGATATAATCGATATTTCTAAAAGGAATTTTAAAATTTTAAATTAACCGAATGAAACTTTTAATTTTCATATGTTAATTCTATTTAATTAAATTTTTACTATATTTAGTATAAGATCTTGTTTATTAGAAATGAAATTACAAAATTGACGCGGTTTGTTTTTCAAAGCACGAGAGCTCAATGCTAGTTGTTTTTCAGAGGTTCACCGAACATACAATATTAAATTAAGACCAACGAGACTTAAACAAAGGGAATGTGATCAATTGACTAATAACAAACTATTCATGATGCGACATCTATAATTATAGGGTTTGTCCTCTCGGGTGGTGCGATGGTTAAGGCATGGGAGGTTGTCACATGAGATCTAGAGGTCGAAACTCGACGTGCCCGAGCATATACCTCCCCTATGTCTTAACTATTTGCACTTATGGCTAGTAGTCACCCGTGATTTACCTCCTCCGTGTTGGCCTGAGAACGGGTTGACAGGAGCGCTGGGGGCGAACAATTTCACCTTTTTATCACATAATTATAGGGTTCACAGAAGTTATTTGCATCTCATGCTAGTGTCCAAAGACCTTGAACAAAGCCATAGAAGTCAATGAACCATCCTCCTTTTACCCGTCAACGGACTCTTGGTAAACGCATGTTATTGACAAAGTAGTTCTAGAATATAACTAAAAAAATGCTATCAAATTTCGTCATTTTAGAAATACTTTTAGTGACGTCACAAAACACTCACGCATTCAGTTCAAGAAGTCATATTTATGCATTATATAATACATACTATAAAATGTAATTATGCTCGTAAGTATTTTCCATAGTTCACTTTAAATTACAGGAAGTCAAATCATAAAACTAATTTATAATTGACTATTAAATTGACTAAGAGTGGTAGGATTTTTTTTTTCCGATGGTGACATTGGACGATCTAATGTGGTAAAAACTTATTTTTTTTAATATCTCTCGTTAGAATGTAATTCTTTTCTCACTCATACATGTAAAATGATGTTGATTTTTATAAATCAACACTAAAATAGTTTGTACTGGTTTTTACAAATCAACACCAATAACAAATGAAATCATCACCAACATAGTTGAAGTTGATTTCAACAACAGCACTAGTATTACTTCGTAGAAACCAACACTAAAGTAGTGCTAGTTCGTACAAACCAATTACATCACTTTAAATTTCAGAATTAAGCGAATCAAATTTTTAATTTCGATCGGTTCAATCGATTAATTCCGTTTACTCAAACTTGTGCTCATTCCTAATCATTAGTCACTTCTTGGTCAAATAGTATATATTTAGTATAAGATGTTGTTTATTAGAAATGAAATCATCAAATTGACGCGGCTTGTTTTTCAAAGCACAAGAGCTCAATGCTAGTTGTTTTTTTTAGAGATTCACCTAACACACGATACTAAATTAAGAGCAACGAGACTTAAACAAAGGGAATATGATCAATTGGCTAATAAGAAACAATGCACGATGACGTTGTGTAGTGATATCTATACTTATAGGGTTCACACAAGTTGTATCCATCTCATGCTACAAAGACCTTGAACAAAGCCATAGAAGTCAATGAACCATCCTCCTTTTACCAGTCAACGAACTCTTGGTAAACGCATATTATTGACAAAGTAGTTCTAAAATACAACTACAAACAAAGTGCTATCAAATTTAGTCATTTTGGAAATACTTTTGACGTCACAAGACAAGCACGCATTCAGTTAAAGAAGTCATATTTATGCATTATATAATAGATATTGTAAAGAGTGATTATTCTCACAAGTATTTTCCGTAGTTCATTTTAAATTGTGTGAAAAAAGTTAAATCATAAAATTAATTTATAATTTGCCATCAAATTAATTAAGAGTGGGAAGGATTTTTTTTCCCACTCTATAAAGATAGCAACAATACGTAGAAACCAATACTAAGGTAGTACTAACTTGTAAAAATCAACATCACTTTATATGCAATAAAGAGATGATAATTTACATATAAATAAGAGATGAATTAAAAAAATAAATTTTTACCACACCAAATTAGGATAAATTATATATGGTATCAATCTTTTATTTTTATTTTTATTTATTTATCCCTCATCCCATGGAGGATGGGACCAGATGGGACCGTAACGCTGCTTCCACGCCAAGACGACGACTCGTTCATCTTCAACTCGTTGGTCTATTTATTTGAGAGCGCCAGATCCCTTGCAAGCAAACACTCCTTCCCCTCCTTCCTCCACAAGCAACCTCCTTCATTTCCACGCTTATATATTCAAATCCTAATTAATTAATTAATTAAACATATCTCATTTCATGGCGCTCCTCCTGCTGTTCCAGTTCGTCTTTTGGGCCGTCGGGAGCCTCGCCGGCCTGCTCTGCTTCGTGGCCTTCCGAGCAGCGGCGCTCCTGGTGGTTGCCGTCGTTCAGCTCCTCAAGCTTCCCCGGCAAGCCTCCATCGGCGCCCTCGACTTCGTCACGGAATTCCTCCGCTCGGTGCTGGAGCAGGCTATCGGCTTGCTTGCCGGAATCGCCACCTCGGTTGTGTCAGCCCTGTTCGAGGCTGTCACCAGCGCGGCCACAGGGTCGGTGCAGCTAGCGGCGTCAGGCGCAGCAGGGGTGATGGAGAAGACGAGGGAGTCGCTTGCAGGGGCGGCGGAGACGCTGCCGCAGGTGACTGAAGCGGTGACAGGGTTGGTGGCGCAGGTCGCCGACGGGATGTTGAGAGGATGGAAGGACGCCCTTAACTACGTGATGGAGAACGCTTTTAGTTAGCCAATACTTAGTTGTCTTTGTTTTTTTTTTCTCATTTTCCACCCGTATACAGAAGGATAAAAAAGTATTAGTTGGATTCTTGAGAACCTCACAAAAAAAAAAAATACAAACAAACAATTTGGTTCGAGGTGCTATTGTCGATGCGATTATATATAAATATATGTGAATATTTAACAAATGAATCGAAGCATAACCCAAGCGAACATTATCCATGATATACCCGGATCAACCAACGAACACTATGTAAGAATTTCTTTAAGTTTCATCGATAGTGAAATATCACTCATTTCTAGGCTAACCCCTTTTAGAAAAATTTTGAATTATGTGCACACATGACAGAGAAAGAATCCATTGAGAGTGAATGCAGAGCCAGACTCCACGGACCAGATTCTCTGGTTACAAATCCCTGGTATCCTTCTGATTCCAAATCAGAAAGGCCGTTGAATCAAATCAGAAATTCATATATTGATCCTCCTGATATGATCCGAGGGAATCAAACAAAACGGACCAAATGATCTAGTCTGAGTTCGTTGCACCATTCTAATTCATTTACTCTACAAACTAACTTATTCATTTAACTGAAAATCTCATATGGAATAAACATTTACACTCACACTCTGCAGATTCTATAGCTCAATAAAACTAGAACATGAAGCGATTCTGGGGATGCCGAACAGCTTATATACAACATTCATGAGAAGAATTGGTTAAGCATCAGCATCATTCTCGGCGAGTAGAACTAAAGCCATCCGTGGCAGGTCCTAATTAGAGAAAAAGGGAGAAAGAGGGGGGAATAAAAGAAAAGAAAGAGGGAAAATTAATATGAGTAATAATACAGGCCTCGCGTGTGTTGAATTTCTGTATACATCCAACAAACACGTTTAGTTTCTGAAAGCTGGGCACACAACCATGACCATCTACATTAACACTTGAACAGGGTATTGTATGTTCTCCAGATCATTTATGTTGGCAAGAGCAAGAAATCAAAATGAAAATAAGCAAAAGAACAACAAAAAAGAAAAATAAAGTTGCATCGAATGAAACACATCTGGGCCGGGGAAAAAGGGAAAATGATTCAGGGGAAAAAAACAATTGGTGACTCGAGAGTTAGAAAAACAAACCTTTTTTTGGCGTCAAAGAAAATAAGAGCATGCCTTCATAGTAGTCAGATAGCTTCTCTGCTCCTGCACATATTTTCAGGTCCTTCGCAGGTTCTGTTCATATAAAAGAAATTTAGGAAAGGCCTATCATGAAGCCAATCCATCCTAACTTAACTGGAGAATAAAAGAGAGATTTTATTTCATGTAGCTACACCACCAAGCATTGAACTTGTCTCCGACAGGAACCCTTTGATCCAACTAATCCATGCCATTCACTGAATAATTATACTGGCTATCAACAAGTCTTCTTGTTGCCCAAAAAACGAAGAAAAAAATGGAAGGAAAAACAATGAAAAAAGAAAGATAACAAAAAGAAAAGGAACGTGAATTATTTTGGATGCAAATTAAAGCGCAGCATACAACAGTATACAAAATCAACATAAAAGCTTGATACACCACCTCAACAGAAAATGTTATTCACTATCACTGAAAAAAAAAGTTAAGAGAATAAACAAATGTGGAAATAACTTTCGAAGTTAAGCCTCTATAGAACCAAAATTGAAATATATAAAGCATATTTAAGACAGAAAATGATTAGATAGTTAAATTGGAAGTTAACAAGAAAATATTTATGAAGACATTTTAATAGGGTAAAGAGTAGGTGGTAAAATTGAAAAGAGCTTTTGAAGTCTCATGTGGTTCTCATTAAACCATAAAAATTATAAGACTGCCGAGACTAAATATAGTTCAAGTTAAAAATGTTGAACAGTTGAAAATTAACACATTTCACAGAGAAAAATGCTAAGATGGGTGTGTATCATAAAAAAATGAATTAAAAAAAAACTAGATATTACTTTAATAGATAAAAAATAATAGAGACGTCGACAAAGAAGATTTATAAATCCTATAACTAAGCAGACTGAACTAAAATAGAATCGCAAAAGAGATAGGGGAGGCTTACACACACACAAAAAAAAACACTCCAGTATTCTACATTCTTTAAAATGGCATATTCAATTAAAAATTATCATAAAAATTTAGATATAAGTGATGGCATAGTTTTACATTAATTTCAGATGGGATACCGTCCATGTGTCAACCTCGAATAGTTAGGACATACAATTTATTTGTTGTAATCTTCAGCCTAAAAATTCCTTGATTTCTTTCTTTGTATGGTATTTCAGAGAGCAGAGTCCTACGACTAAACATATTAGAATTCTAAGAAAGTCAGACAGCATGTAGTTGAATCACATGACTCTTGCAGCTGATGGTAAAAGGACAAAACAAGTTACAATTATACTACTCACTACTTAGATAATCAAGATTTTAAGTGATATCATTTACCATCTAGAGTAAGAAATATAGTCATACAATAAACACACTTAGCCACACTGAACAATATAAAACCTAGGAATAAGAATATCCTTGATTTAGGTGACACCTACCCGATATGCGCCAGTGTTCCACGAATTGAACACCTGCAAAGATAAAACACATGCTGATTCGAAGCAATGGAAGTGTCATAACAAGAACTTCGAAATAGAACATAGATTTCACTCCATTGAATGCTTCATCTTTGGCCCTGTTAAAAAAGTCTCCTGAAGGTCATGCAGGAATGCCCCACAGCTAAAGATCTTTGCCAAGCATGCAAGTAGCTACCATCTTCTCCTGCAAATAAAACTCCTGGATCAGGAAAAAAAATAACGGGTACTAAGAAGTCACAGCAGAATTCTTGAGGTCCAGGATAAAGGTTCTATGGTGAGGATGAGTGTGCTGGAGCATCCACAATAGTCGAATCTTCAATTTTCCAGATCTCACTGGGCAAGTCTGAAACCTTATTAGAAGAAATGTGCTCACTGACAGAGCTATCCGCAACAGCATTTTGTTGTGCACCATAAACACCTTTGTGAATTGTACTGTAATCTCCAAAACCTTTCTTTGGGATACGGGCAGCAGAATTATCAACAGTAATAGAAGTATCTTCAATGTTAGCCAAATCCTCTTCATCAGTAGTGCAATTAATAATTCTGGAGTTGACAAGATTGGTTTCTTCAATGCCTAATAACCCATGACTTATATTACGATAGTCTGATTTCAGACTAGAGCCATCCTTTTTTGGTTCATCAGGGAATGAAATAGCATAATCATTCTTCCTATCAGTAAAATCTGCTCTGGTTGGTGAAACATCACCTCCGTTGTATGCTGATCTGTGATCAATCTTTTCATGATATTTGAAAGCTAAATCAGTTTTTTGCATCTGACCAGCATTATTTGCATCTGCTGGATCTTCCACAGCATTCTCATTTTTTATGGAATATGTCTCAAATTTTGGCACTAGGTGCTTCATCTCTTTGATCTCAGTGTCATCATCAGGATCCTTATTAACTACTATTACTTTAAAAGTTACATTATTAATACTATAATCCTCATTCATACCACTGGAGGAGCTATCTAGATAATTCCCATCTCCAGCAGAATCCTTGTGGAATTTCTCTTCAATTAAAACAGCACTTGAATTATAAGGCTCCGTTCCAGAGAGATTATCAGTCATCTTCTGTATGTCATCAGAAATTTGAGATTTCCTAGAGACAGGTTCCTCATGGATTTCCACTTTATTCTGATCTACTTCAGAATTGAGGAATTCATCTGCACATCGTGCACTTTTGTAAGAACTTGAACTCAAATGATACGAACATTTTTTATCATCCCTAGAGTATGTGGAACCAATAGTTAGAGTTTCCTTTTCCACTATAGCAAAATTTATTTTGTCATGCTTCTTGTGACATGAACTGATAGACTTGCTTGAATCTTGATTTTCAGACTGCTTGTTATTCTCATCAGATTCCATTCTTTCATGCTGTTTTGAATTTGGAAAATGTGCAGATCTCTTTTCTCTGATTGCATCCAAGCCCTCCCCAGATATCCCCTCATCACTATTCATTGTGCCAGCTTTCTCAGAATGGATATCATTTAATCTAGACCTTTTGTGCTTATTAGTACCTCTTTCTTTTGATGGCAGATCATCCTCGGGCGTCAAGGACCTCCGCTTAGCAGTTGAATATGGCACAACCTTATCTTCCTTGGAGTCCCTTGTCCTTTTTCCATCTATGAATGGTCCATTGCCTCTGTCTAGAGTTCTATCATCTTGCTTCATCTTTTCAGTTTTCCTTTTAGCATCCTTTTTATCTGAATGATGTCTTCGCTCCATGGATCTAGATCTAGAATGCCTATTGTGATGGGAGGAAGAATGTTGCTGCACTGGAGATCCATTTGATTTTTTAAACCTGGGTGATCTTGAACCAGCTCGAGATGACCTCTTTGCCCTAGAACTAGTGCCTTCTCTGTGATGCTTGAGTGAACGATGTTCAGCTCGAGATGACTTTCTTTCCATAGGACTTGAGCTTCTACTTCTGTTTCTCCTTGAGCTAGAATAATGATCACGGGATCTTTCCCTTTCTCGTCTTCTACTATAGAGATCTCGACCATCTCTATATGTTCTTTCATTTTGACGTGAATGGCGTGATCTAATGGGTGATCTTGATCTTCGTTCTCGGTGATATCTAGTTGGAGACGAGAAAGAATACCTACTTCTTAGGTATTTGATGGGTGATCTTGATCGAGACTTGGATTGACGGTGAATAGATGGAGACCTGTTTAAAGAAAAAAATATATACGGTTAGGTAAATGGAATGGACAATAGAGATAAAGATAGATTATATAGAATTCAAACTATAGGAGAGAGTCATCATGGTTAGAGTTCAAAGAAAGGTCAAAGTGATCAATTCTAGTGCTATGAAACGTTGCAAGGAAGAGAAAAAGATAATGGATATAAATCTTTAAAATAGTTGACAGTCACAGTCATCTAATTTGAATAAATATCTGTAAAAAAAATTAAAAGCAACAACATATATGAGCAGAGAGAAAATAGCAGTATCTACTACCTTGACTTCATGACTTCTGGGACATCAGTAACTAAACCATCCGCTTTTAATTTCATACTGATTTCAGCTGCCCTTGCTGATGCCATCTCTGTTGCAGATTTCATAGTAGCGACTCTAGCAGCTGCCTGTTGTGTAGTCATTTCTTGTTGCATCTTTAACGCCTGTCGAAATTGCATCTGTTGCATGGCAACAGCTTGCTGCATAACTGAAGATAATGACGAATTTACAAGGGAAGATTTCGAAGGGAGGGACTTTGCCATCTCAACATTCAATGGGCGTTCCCCTACCAACACGTTGTTCAGTGCCAAAGCTGCAGTTGCTTCTTCTGCTTTAGAGTATTCTATATAAGCAAAGTGTTTGGATTCTGTGATGGTACAATCAACAACAGATCCACAATAACCAAAAAGATGTTTAAGGAGGTCGGCTGTAAGAAGCGGACTAAGGTTACTGACTCGTATTGTTTTCTTCAAAGAATCAGATTTGGTAGTCTCATCGTGTGAGCCTGCATAATGATCATTACAGGATATGAGCCAACACTTTTTTTCCAAAGAAGGTCAAGGGTCTGTATTTTTGAATGGGCATGAACCATCAGATGATTCATTTGTAATTTCTAATTTCAAGAGACTCTAGGCAATTCCATAGATCAATACGAAGTCATCTCAGTATCAATCATTACAATAACTATAATTGCATTGACAGATCACGAGTAATCAGGTAACATAATTAAATGGAATATTTGAAGCATTGAATTGCAGTAGACTATAGTTTTTTACTTGAAAGCAACCAAACGTCACCATGTTGCAACTGTTTGATAGTTTAACTTTGAATTGTTTGTACTTTGTGAGTCCATATTGTAAAAACAAAAACCAACAGCCAGAGCAAGTAACTTATATCTAGCATAACGTCATTATTTACTGAGAGCCAACTTTCCACATCTATGACACTATAATTCTAAAATGTCAGCGTCAGAGACCCTCTTGAAGATTTGTAATCAAGTGAACACAGGTAAAAAAGTTAGACCATCTAAACTCTAATATGCACAGGTGAAAATTAATGTCCCAAATTATCCCTTGAGTTCTAGTTGAGCTAATAAAAACGACAAACTGTATTTAAAACATCAATGGTGATAGAATGCTATGAAAAGCAAACCTGGAGCAAGGCCAGAAGATTGGGTCTGCATCTGGGCAGCATGAGCTCCAAGAATACGAGCAGCAACTATTGCTTGAGCAGCAGCCATAGCTGCTGCTGAGGGTGCCATAGGTGCCTGACTCAATGTCCCCATTGTAGAAGCGGCTGACAATGCAGTCATCAATAGGTTATGTGGTGGGTGATTGAGTTTGCATCCTGTTTTAGAACACTGTCCATTCAAGTATTCACGGCAAATCTCCCCTAGCGATGCGCCAATGCCCTGCAAGACCACTCCTGCAGAGGACCCTGATGAAACACCAGCTGTCATGCCTAGCAGCCCTGAGAATGCTCCAGACACCGACCCAGCATAATTTGGCATGTTGGGCATCGACTGATTGACCATATTGGGGAAAGGGGACACGGCAGGCAAGCTCGCTGTGCCAATTGGGGTGCCAGCACTAAAGAAAACCGGGAACGGACTTCCCATGATCGGCTTTCCATTGCAATCAACATGGACCATGTAGTCGCCGCGTCTGGGAACAGCATAAGTCACGGCGTAGCTCCCATCCCCCTGATCCTTGACCATACCTTCCTGATCTGAGCTCCCAACTCCAACACCAGGCGAGATCTTTACCTTTAGTTGGGCTCCTCCAATAGGGACCTTCCTGCTGCCGGAATCTTTCGTCACAACAGTGAAGGTGCAAGGCGCGGAGGCGGTGCCTCCAGCGATCCCTGGACCGGCCGCAATGCACTTGGAGGGATCCACCGGCCCGATCGTCTTGGACGCGAGATCCTCCGGCTCGTCCGCGTCGCTGTCAGATGACTCCCTCTCGGGCTCCTCCTTGTCCTTCGCCTTCTCGAGAGCTTTGAAGGTGGCCTCGAAGGCAGCCTTGGCGGCGGCCGTCTTCTCGGCCTCGCTCTTGATTTTGGCCTCCTCCGCCTGCTTGATCCATATGGGCTTCGCCGCTGCCGCCGCCGCCGCCGCGCTCCGATCCGCCATGGAGCAAATTGGGACGAACCGGAGAGGAGTCCACCGGCAGCACGATGGCGATTAGGGCTGCGTCGGGAGTTGGATTATTTGGGGAAAAATAATAATCGATAAAATACTAATATCGACAGTTTGCGGTACCCTTTTTTTTCACACCCAAACAATACCATACTTATCAACGGCCTATCTGGTGGGATCCACAGTGTATAAATATCATCGAACAGAGGTGTCATTTTAGCTAATTATCTAAAAATAATATAAAATATGCTCATTTTAAATATCATGGATTATAAAAAGGAAAACTTGGCTTAAAATCCTTAATCACAAACAGACATTGCTGTTAACTCCCTATGCGATAAAAAGTTTATTTGCACTCCCAGTAATTTTTTTATTGCTCCTAAATACATGAATTTACAAAATTATTCTCATGAATGTCTCTTTTTTTCTCAGCCCTAACGATCGATGTCGTCTTCCCCATTTTTCTCCGTTACGATAACACGATTTTCTTTCCCTCTCCCTCATTTCTCTCCGTTACAAAGGAAATGCACTAACGATTTTCTTTCCCTCTCCCCCATTTTTTTCCCCAACGAAGTTGAAACCCCAGTTCGCCAATCCCCACCAACGACAAAATGTGATCTTACAATATCTAGCCCCACATCAGAATATGTATGTGACATTGAATGAAGACGATGACGTCTGTATTATGACACATCTTTACACGTCTATGAGAATGATAATAATTAATATGAGAGCAGTGAAAAAAAATGAAATGAGTTACCACAATCTTGAGAGGTAAAAAATTTCTATCTTATTTTTTTTTTCATAT
>JBBPFQ010000050.1:1233541-1245497 GCA_037974815.1 Kaempferia elegans
AACCCTAGTAATCTTATAACCTCTTCCAATCCACCGTTTAGCCAAACAATTATTTATGATCACCCTTAGAAACCACTTCATGCGAAATGACTATCATATCTAACCATCCACAAGCAACAAAAACCTGAACGCTACTTATGTATTTTAAAAATATAAAATAAACGATATTCCAACTGAACGCTAAACTATCATGAGTTCTAACTTCGTAATATAACATTTGGTTGCTCATTGTCTTGCCTTCTCATTCTCATTTTTGACTAATTTAAAAGTGACATGCTTGATCATAGAAATCATTAATTTTTATTCATAATTTTCAACATTTTCATTTCATGTAGTTAACTAGTCAAATTCACAAACATGATAAACTGCTCAAATCTTGGAATATCTTTGCAAGTGTGAGCTCGTTCAAACAAAAGTAATCGCGAAGATTATTTCCCGAGCAATAGTGACCGATTGAACAAGAAAGGGACATGCATTGAACGAGATAAAATTAAGTTTCAGACCAAAGAAACAACAATAATCAAGATGGTCAAAGCTTTACCTATCGCCCACTGCAACATGCCTTCCAAGGAGGAGAAACCTCCGGAAATCTCGTCTTCCACCGGAAAGGATTCCTCCGGAGATTCCACCATGGCAATAAGGTCGCCCTCGTCCTTTCCAGTAGCCCAGACGAATCCACCGAGCGACGACGATTTGTTCGGCCGCACCCCCTCAGACGCCGCCGCCGCCGCTTTCGTCGCCAGAAGCAGCATCGATGAGAGTAGCAGCAGAAGCAGAAAAGCGCCCTTCGCCATCGCGCGAGAGATCAGGATCTGCTGCGGAAGCGCGTCTAAAGAAACTAAAGAACGGAGGAAGAACCAAGAGGGTGAGTTCGAGGGCATTCCACCTATGCTTTTAAAGCGTCGCGAGAAGCCAGGGATTTGCTGTTTCGGCACTTTCTTATTGGTCGCGACGCCGAAAGCCACGTTATCCCGCTGCACCGCGTCTGGGCCTCCTTCACTCGCCATTGCGCCAAATGCAGTCGGTGGTCCGGGCCGGATCAGCTCGTAAATGTATGGGATAATGTGACAACAGGTGATCATTCACCCCAGTATCTTCATCAATATATCCCTAAATGAAAAATAATAATAATAAAAAATTATAAGAATTTTTACTCCGTTAAGTTCAGTGACTATCTCTAGATGGTCAGTCCGACTCCATAGAAATTTTTCACCGATCACAAGGATAAATCGGAAAGTGCTCACGGCGGGCGATTCAGAAGCCTAGCATCCTTTAGTTGCGAGTCTCATTTGGAGGAAAATCTCTGTAAATGTGTTGTAATTAGGAATCGAACAATGAATACTTGGAAAACAACTGAACGTACTTATCGGTGCATCATAACCTCAAGGATAATAATAAATTATAAAAGACTACTAACTCAGCGGTCAAGATAGAAATACACATGTGAAATGCATTGAGTTTTATCTTATAACTTAATACGGTCACACTCTAGGTTTCAACCACCACACCATCCAAGGCAACATAAATGTATGGAATAATCATTCTGGTAGTAGGGGTCAAAATTTAGCATTTCATTATCGCTATACCCCCGCTCATGCACTTACTTATTTAGGTTCCTATTGAACTCCCTCAATGACATAAAATAATTGTGAGGGAACCACTAACATGACGATATCATGCCAAAAACACTCGACGACCGATGATAATTTCCAACATGCTCGAACACTTATCAATTTTTTCAAAATATTTTTTATTTTTTAATTGTCATCTCATATCCAACTTATCTCAATTAATTTTGAATATGATATATTTGATCTCATGAGAGTTTTTAACCTCCCATCCACGTAAATCGAGAAGTGTTTATATCAAGAGGCTCGTTAGCCCAACATTCTTAGATCAACCACCTATTAATAAAAACTCATCTGTTAATTTATCAAAACTGAGACTCGATCCTTAGATATTTGGGAAACTATGAAGACACCCTGCCATGCACCATTGCCCTAAGGCAAAATATCAAAAGACATCTCATTTTAATTTTTAATCAAGAGACATCGCACTTCATTAATCTGTAAAATGATACAAATATCCTTTGATACACTGTTCTCTTCTAACCCATGCACTGCCCCTGGGGCTATGGTGCAGCGGTAAAGACGTTCAGTTGTCTTCTAGGCACACACGGTTCAATTCCCAGATACGGCACATTTACAAGGATTTTTTTCTCCAAATAAGACTAGCAACTAAGGGATACTGGGTTTCTGGCCCACCCGCCGTGAGTGTTTCCTTCCCGATTTACCCTAGTGGCCGGTAAAAAACTTCCGTAGAACCAGACCAGTCATCCCCAGAAATAGTCAATGAGGCTAACTGGGTTAATCATCTTCTAACACATGCATTATATTCTGATGCACCTAGGCAGCTGCATGAATAGGAAAAAATTATTTTATAGTAGTTACAATTTTGTAACTACTATAATTATAATTATTTGTAGTTGTAATAGCTACGAAATCATACTCATACAACCATAATATTCAATTGTAGTTGTAGTAGCTACGAAATTATAGTTGTTAACTGTTGTAGCGACTACGATTTCGTAGCTACTGCAACCATAATATTCAATTGTAATTGTAGTAGCTACGAAACCGTAGTTGTTAACTGTTGTAGCAACTACGATTTCGTAGATGTTTTAATGTGAATATTTTTTAACATTACATATGTCGGACACATTATAGTAGCTACGAAATCATAGTTACTATAACATATATAACGGTTACAATTTCATAATTACTACAATACGTCGGATCAATTCAGAAATTAAATGACATTTGAATAAATATACATGACATAACAATCAGGTGGGACATCTTGATGATTTAGAAATAAAAAGGTTGATTTTTACCTTAATTTTTTTTTGACATTGACAAGATGCTCCTTCACGGCTGCAGAGTGTGATAAGGTTGCCTCTTGTTCACATAGAATCTGTTCAGTGCACCTTGTTGGCGCAGAAGCCTAATGATGATCATTATGCATTTTATGGTCCATAAATATATATAATTGAAAAGTGTGATTTGGTTAGATGAATTGCGTTAGCCCATAGAATTTATTGTCTTCACTGTCAATTTGCTTCAAACTATTCAGACGTCTCTCTTTTGATGCCTCTGCGACTATAATATCTTCGCTTTCTTTGTTGAGTTAGCCAGTCTCAGGCAATACATGACACCCACTGCTGCAGTGAGTTTAGTGAATTTGAATTTTCCAGGATGAGTTTGGCGTTCGATAAGTATGTTGTTCGATCACATGCCGGTTGCTAGCTGAGATTCATCTAGTTATTGGTGTTTGCTCATCAAAGTAGACATTTTTTTTACAACAATCTAATGCTCTACCGTCGATGCTTTGGCAAGTTACATATGATTACATGAAGCATTTTTACCTTGTGCAATGCTTATTTGCAAGGAAGGATTAGCAACGTTTTGGGTGCGGAACCAGTAGCACCAAAGCTCAGCCCAGATGAGGGTCCTCAAAGATCACCAGAACAGCATTGTTTTTGTTGTGCACCTTTAAAGGTAATTCGTAAACCTCCAGTGAAATTTACCTCTGAATGTTTCTGTTCAATTGTTCAGGTCCAATATCAGTACGTGAAAGTCTGGGATCATCGAGCCATCCATTGCTTTCACAGTGCTAAAAGTTCAGCCTCGGCTTCCGTTTCTTTTTCGATGTCGAATGACTCATTATCGCTCTCACTTTTGTCATCATTGTTGAGCTCTGCAGTGTGTATTCGAGTGCCTGGCCGCGGAAAGTCAAGATTAGTTAGAGCAATGAAGCTGTTCGAAGGTTCAGTTTCATCTGCTGATGAATCCAATAGGCTCGTCTGGAGCTTTTTAAGTTGGGACCGTTGGCAGACGACGCGGCCTTTATTCCACCCAGGAAAATGGAACGATGACGATACATTGTCTCTGAGGAAAGAATAGACTGCCTTTGGAACAGGTAAGTCTCGAATTACCGAACTTTTTTCCATCTCCCCGCGCCTGAAACAATTAGAATTGGCAAAATGAGCATAAAAAGTCACATGCATGTAGTAGCAATTCTCTTTTGAATCATAACCCTTTCAACTAAAAATTGCAAATTCATGGATGCATGAAATGGATTGTTTTCCTCAAATACAAAGATGAACATTTAATTGAATTGTTGGACCTAAAACACACATTATAAATGCACAATGAGACAAGCACAGATGATATAATACACTGCACTATTGCCCCCAAAGTCACAAAATCATAATGCATAAGTTAGCCAAGAGCTGCAAAATCAATAATGAAATTCCTAAATGTGCGTTTCCATAACTCCATAAGCATAGACAAAACAAGATATAGTTTGACTTTGAAATTGCACCGATACATATGTTTCACTTATATAATCAAAATATAAATCGACAAATGAAAACAAGAGAAATAGTTGTGGGAAAAGGATGTCGAAAGCTCACACTACAACAACAGTTGCCAAGTTTGGAAGATCCTCCTTTTCCTTAAATCTAGCGTGCATGTCATTAACCCACACCAATAGAGAAGTAAGAGCCCCACCAACAGACATCCTGAGCATATGTTATAAAATTTAAGAATTTAAATGGAAGTTATAAGTGTCAAAAAAAAAGCAACTGAAATACAAGAAAGTTACCTATGGATATCAAGGGACCAGACTAGCTTGCTTTTGCGGTATAGCTCAGGAAAAAGGCCACGCTTAGTTGCTTCGCGGAGAACACGCGCAGCCCTTTCTTTCTGTCCCAACCACCAAAGTGCTTCCAAGAGTGCATTATAGAATCGCAAACCATAACCACAACCTTCAGATATATATTTGTCAAAGACATACTCCACCATTTGCCAATTTGATCCGTCATCATACTCCCCTCTAATCATTGATGCAATTACTTGATGAGCATTGGAAATCCTTTTTGTTTTCATTTCTTCCAGTAGCTGGTATGCCTCATCCCACCTGAAATATTATTTAGGAGTGGAATAAGACAATGGTAATTAACAAATTATAGAGAAATCGCAAATTTATTGTACAATATCTGAGGCTGAAGGATGTAATACAGCTAAAGAAAATAAATCAAGGGAGACAAATAGAATTAATTCTGGTCATGCTTGGATAGCAATAATACCAAGCTTATACTAAATTCTTAGCAAATCATTATGGAAAGAGAACAAAAGTAGATAAGACTCTAGTTAACATTAATCCAGCTCTCAGAAGTCAACAGTGTAAATAAACATAATTACTTAGTGATTGAGGCATCCACCTACTTAGGACAGGTCATTATGTCTCACAAAATTGTGTTTGGAGTGCTAATTGCTCGGGCTCATATCATCAATTTAAAAAAATTGAATGAAAAGATTAATGTAATGAATACAATTTGAGAATGGTATAGAACTAGTGAACATGAACAATTGAGAAAAGAAGACAAATGAACCATTTCAGTTGCAATAATATACCAAAAAACCTTTTAAAAAAAAATACACTTATAATTTGCTTTAATTTGTGGTAGTACTTGCACTCACTAATTGCATCATCTATCATCCAAATTTAGAATATTTAGGGGGCAAAGCTGCAGGATCAGGGTTTTCAACAAAATTCAGACCCACCACTAGGAGCCTTGGAATATTTACATGATGGTTTTCCCAACTTCTCACCTATGGATCTGCCTTTAAGAGGATATAGTTCCACCTATTTACATAGTATGATTAGACATCGTTGGAATGAACCTTATCATCTAGTAATTTTAGTTTTAGGTTTTTTTTTTATGATGTGATATAGAACTTTGTCTAATGAAAAACTAATTATTTTCTCACAAATTAAAATTCAAAAGGTAGCACATCCAGTATCTTTTCTGTGCAGAAGTGTATGGCATAGAAATCTGATGGAGGACATCAATATCTTCAAAATTGGATTCTGAAGCTAGCAAGTGACAAATTCTGATTGAAAATGCAAAATATGCTTAATACAAATATTGTTACCTGTCATTCCTAGCATATACGGCAAGCACCAGGCAATAAGAAATGACGCTGGGGAAGACTCCCAGAGAAAGAATTTCTTGAAACTGCTCTTTGCTCTCATCAGCAAGCCCTGCAGTGCAGTAAACATTCAGCATTCCCTCAAGAGTCCTCTCATTTGGCTTGCATTTTGAATTCTGCATTTCAACAAAAGTCTTCAAAGCTTCCTCAAACTGCCCTCCTTGACAGTATGCTTCAATAAGGCCATTAAAAGTATCATCAACTCTAGGAATCCCAGCTGCATCCATCCGTGCCAAAATTGCTTGAGCTTCCTTAAAGAGGCCCCCTCTGGCAAAAGTATAGACCAGAGAATTGTAGGTCTCCACTGTTGCTATGCTCCCAATCTCGTGCATAGTGTTAAATGCGACAAAAGCTTCCTGAAATCGGAACACAATTTACAGTTTGTTTGATGTTCTGTGGACAGCGAAAAAAATTTGAGGACTTTGATGGCGAGCTGACCTCATACAGAGCTGCTTGCCCGTGTGCTTCTACCACTCCGGTATAGGCCTTTGAACTCGGAATTATGCCCTTTTGATTTATGTGCAAGAGAACTTCCTTAGCTTCTTGATGAAGACCTCCCTTTCCACAGGCAAACATGAGGCCCTCATAGGTCTCCATATCGGGCTCCACATTCTCCTCTCCCATGTCATGGAACAAAGTCATAACCTCCTTGAAGTATCCCCCCTCTCCAAATACATTAATGAGGATGTTATATGTAGAGGCATCAGGTGCTGTATTGCCCACCTTCATCTCCAAGAAGAGCTCACGCACGTCCTCATATTGTCCACTCCGCCCATAGAGGTTGAGAAGAATGCTATATGTCGCGGCAGTGGGTGTGCAACCTGCCGACTGCATCTGGCGGAGGACACTCATCGCCTGCTTAGAAGCACCAATCTTTGCATATGCCTCCATGAGCACATTGTAAGCTGCCGCATCAGGAAGGTGCCCACCAACTTCCATCTCCGACAGAAGCTCCGAGACACGATCAAGGCGGTTGAGCTTGGCAAATGTGTCAACAAGGTAAGTGTGTGTGGCATTGTCGGGCAACACACCAGCCTCAAGCATGGTTCGAAGCATCATTTCTGCCTCTTCGGAGAGACCACGCGCACCTGCAGCAGCGAGAAGAGTGTTGTACGTAACAAGGTCCGGGTGGATGCCGTCGTGGCGCATCTCCGCAAACAGCCCAAGCAGCGAGTCCCAAGGGAGCCCGCCTCGCGCGCAGGCGTTGATGACGGTGTTGTACGTTAGGGACGTGGGCGCGATGCGGTCCTCCTTCATCCGCGCAAGGAGCGCCAGCGCCGTCTCGTGGTCGCCATTGCGGCCGTAGGCGTTGATCAGCGCGGTGTAGGAGAGCGCGGATCGGGGAACCGAATTGGCCTGCATATCCTCGAACACATCGAGGCACTTGTCGAGCAGCCCCTCGCGACCCAGCACGCCGATGAGGATGGCGTGGATGTGCTCGTTGGGGCGGCACCACGACTGGCGCTGCATGTACTTGAACAGGCGGAGGGAGCGCTGCCAGTCGCCGCGCATGGCGAACTCCTTGAACACGAGAGCGAAGTCAGCGAGGGAGAGGCGGTGGCGGAAGGCCTCGAGGCAGCGGGCGATGCTGCCGCGGGGAGGGAGGCTACTGAGCTTGTTGATGAGAGTCTCCACGTCGTAGCTGTATTTTCCCTTCTGTAGTGCCACCGAAGGGTTTCCCAGCACCAGCTCCTTGGGTTTGCTCCGGCCGGCCGCCGTGATGCCAGCCCGGGGTCTCAGCGCCGTGCGCCCAGGTGGGTTCCTCCAAGGAGGATGCTGCCGGAGACAATCAGCGCCGATGAAGGGATTTCCGAGGTAATGGTAGGATGACGAGGAGGAGGAGGCAGTGGAAGTGGTGAGGGGAGCGGAGAAGGGAAGAGGAAGGAGCGCCATTTTTGGGGCTAATTTGGAGGTGGAAGTGATTGGAACGAAGGAATTGAGTTGGGGTTTTAGACGGTAGATAACGATGGCCGCCCGGATCGAGGTCGACAACGTGAATCCGATTACGTTCGGACTTCGGATTTGTTTTACTGCGGGATTACATTCCGTACTTATATGGACCCGACCCGTTAACATGTCATCAAATATATACTGTATATAATTATCTATTTATAGATTTTGTTTGTCAAAATGCAATAATTTGACGTCAAACCTCCTCAAATGAAATCAAACGACTGTTTCAAAATACAGTAATGATTCCAAGCGCCACGTGTTAACGCGATAATTTAACGTGACTCTGTTGGCAGCCCACGTGATCAACTCCACCTCAGCGCTCTCTCTACGCGTCGCTAAGGAAGACCACTCGTGACTCGCATTTCTTCGAAGCCGCCGCAAGCTCTTCCTCCTCCTTCACGTGCCCTAAGCGTCGCAGACCTAATTTTTTCCTCCTCCGCCGCAAGCTCTTCCTCCTCCCTCGCGTTCCCTAAGCTCCGCAACCCTAATTTCTTCCTCCTCCCTCACGTTCCCTAAGCGTCACAGCCTTAATTTCTTCGATGACGCCGTCGTCTCCCTCGCACTGAGCCTCGTCTTCCTCCTCCCAGCGAGAATAGTAACTCCCTCAGCGAGGCTTGTCTCCTCTCGTTGAGGAATCGCAGAAGCACATCAAGTTTGAGGCTCATCTTCCTCAGCCCTAACTCATTTATATTTTTCCTCAGTTTGAGTACTCTTTGAGGTAATCAACTTCTTCTTGTTCTTCTTATTCTTCTTCTTGTAGATATTGTAGAGTGGCTCAGAATTGTACTAGTAGGTGGGATTTGTGCATTCATGTTATGATTTTTCATCTATTATGTGATGATTTTGAACATATGGATTTACCTTCGAATTGACTGTTCATTTTTATCAATCTTTATCATGTGTTCAAAATGATCAGCTATCCTTTATCATCTGTTAAATCTTTATCATGTGTTTTATTTACTAAATTGCATTGTTTGCAAAATTATTTATAGTCGATTTTGAACATATGGATTTATCTTCGAATTGAATGTTCATTTTGATCAATCTTTATCAAGTGTTTTCTTGATGTTGTGATGGAGTATCATGTGTTTTTGGTCGGTTTTTAATACATGTAGGTGAAGAAAGTGTAATGGAAGAAGGAAAAATTGATTCAAATGAGATAAAGGATAATAATGACCATGAGGATCAAGACTCATCTCCATCTAGTGTAAATGAAGTCAAACTTCCTGAGATTGGAATGACATTTTCATCTGAAGAAGAAGTTCGTAGCTTTTATAATTCCTATGCGCAGAATGTTGGATTTGGTATTTGCAAACTAGGTGGCAGAAATGGAGATGATGGAAAGCAAAAATATTTCTCTATTGGATGCGCCAAAAATAGAAGGAAAGTATCTCAAACAAAAAATGTGTTATACCCTCGACCTTCTTCTAAGACTAATTGCAAAGCTAAGATTAATGTTGCTATTCGAAATGATCAGAACTTGGTGATAACAAGTGTATGCCTTGAACATAATCATATCTTGAGCCCTGGAAAGTCACGACATTTTAGATGTAATAAATTATTAGATTCAGCTACAAAGAGAAAATTGATGTTAAATGATCAAGCTGGAATAACCTTAAGCAAAAGTTTTCAATCTTTTGTAGTTGAAGCTGGAGGCTATGAGAATTTGGCATTTGATGAAAGAAAGTGTAGAAATTATATTTCAGAAGCTAGAAGGTTGAGGCTAGGGGATGGAGATGCTGAAGCTTTGAGTAATTATTTTTGTCGCATGCAAAGTAGGAACTCAAACTTTTTTTATGTGCTTGATTTAGATAGTGAATCTCGAATAAGAAATATTTTTTGGGCAGATGCAAGATGTAGAGCTGCGTATGAATACTTTTCTGATGTCGTGACTTTTGATACAACCTATTTGACTAATAGTTATGACATGCCATTTGCTCCATTTGTTGGGGTGAATCATCATGGTCAATCTATTTTGCTGGGATGTGGATTATTATCAAGCGAAGACTCAGCAACTTTCATATGGTTGTTCAAATCTTGGTTGACATGTATACTCGCACGTGCTCCAAAGGCAATAATTACATATCAATGTCATGTCATGACAATTACAATTGAAGAGGTATTTGCGAATTCTCATCATCGTCTGTGTCTTTGGCATATCATGAAGAAACTTCCAGTAAAATTAGGTGATCATTCTCAATACAAAATAATAAAGAAATAATTGAAGAATATTGTTTATAACTCGCTTACAGTTGATGAGTGATAAGAATTGGTTGAAAATAATTGAGGAGTTTAATTTGGAGAACAATGATTAGTTGAAATCTTTGCATAAATGACAGAATACATAGATACCTGTATATGTTAAGGATCAATATTGGACAGGTATATATCCACATCTAAAAGACGTGAAAGTATGAATGTATTTTTTTTGATGACTATGTCTATTCTAAAATATCCTTGAAGCAATTTATTTAGCAGTATGATAGTGCTTTGAAGAAGAAGATTGAGAATAAAAATATTTAGATTTTTTTCATTTAATTCTTTCATGCCAGTTATTCTTAGTCATCCAATTGAAAGACAATAAAATGCCTACACTAACAACTTATTTAAGCTGTTCCAAGATGAAATAAGAGGGTTGATGTTTTGCAATGTCTCTTTGTTGAAGGAAGAAGGGACAACTTTAATATTTGAAGTAGTAGAAACTATGTTGGCAAAAAATAGAGAATTTATAAGAGAAGTTTCATTTAGGGTTCATTATACGGAGTTAGATTGCCAATTGAAGTGTGTGTGTTGTCTATTTGAGTTTTGGTGAATTTTATGTAGGTATGTGATCAAAGTGTTGATAAGAATGAAGATGATTGAGGTTCCTATGAATTATATTATTGACCGATGGCAAAAAGATATTAAGCGTGGGTATCAAAGTATCAGTAATATCTATGATAATTATAGTTGTAGTGGAGAAAGACATCGGTATAATAGTCTCACTCCATTGATACAAGAGCTAACTTGGCGCAAAAAATGATGACAGTTGTTCTATTTTGGTGGAAACCTTGAAAGACAGAAAGGAAAAACTGATTGCAGGTGATCTTGAGCATTTAAGGGTTGAACAACTGATAGAAGTATCTACATCTGGTGCAAAACCGATGCACTCTCCATTAAAAGTAAGATCTCAAGGTCATCCATCCACAAATAGGAAACAATTTAAGATTGAACAAATTGTGAAGAAATCAGTTGTAAATGCCTTAAAGAAGGTAAGTGATGCATATAATAGATACATAAATTAATTGTATGGTCTTGTTTTAGTTAGTTTAAAATTTGTTGTAGGGAGTTGTTGGTTATGATCCTAGTAATGCAAGTTATATTTACTAGCAGCTGTTAATGTTGCTCGTAATGCTAGTTGTGAGTTCCATCTTTAACATACGTGCTTCTATAGTTTAGTTGATTCATATGCTGGTTCTTTTATTTTTTTTAATCATTTTTATTCAAGTAGATCATGCCTTCTCTAGTGACTTTTGGAAGAACATGGAATCCTATTTTGATTCTACTACATTGGACTATTTATCTAAAGTTGTTGGTTTTGAAGTTGCTTCTGTTTTGCTTTTGAAGTTGAATTGGACTTTTGGAAGAACATGGAATTCTGTTAAATTGCTATTAGCATTGTTATTCTACTTGTAATGAAACTATTTTTCTTTTACCTTTTTGATGTTTGAATTTGTATCATATGTTAGTAGGGAGCTTTGTTGGTTTGTGAATCAAGAATCAATTGTTGATGTACTATTGAATTTGTATCTAGGCTATAAACTGGATTTGATTTCTCAAAGTATTATTGTGTGGTTTTATATTGTTGGTGCCATCTTATTGGTTATGCATACCTATGTAACTATTATCATGATATATATATATTACACAGAGCATGCAAATTGCTTAGTAAAGAATTTTCATAATTA
>JBBPFQ010000050.1:1300042-1321545 GCA_037974815.1 Kaempferia elegans
GGGCTTAAGTCATCATAATTTTATTTTTAGGCTCTACTTAAAAGGTCTCATACTAATGGAGATATTTTTCTTTTTTATACTCATGATATTTTCCATATCTTTCCAATGTGAGACTTTGATTGTATCCCAAACAATCCTCCCCTAAAATAAAAGATCATCATTACTCTCGTGGTTCGGGCCTCCCCGCAAGCATCCGGTCAATCTCGACCTACTTCGGACCTCTCGCAAGCATCTGATCACCCTAATCTGCTCTGGGTCTCCCCACAAGTATTCGATCACCCTGACCCCCATAAGCATCAAATTAATCTTAACCTGCTCTAGACCTCGCCGCAAGCATCCAGTCACTCTTGACTTGTTTCAGACTTCCCCGCAAGCATCCGGTCACTCTTTGACCTGCTCCAAGGCTCCCCGCAAGCATCCGGAAACTTTTTGACCTGCTCCAGGTCTCCCCGCAAGTGTCTAGTCACTCTTGATCTACTCCCAGACTCCCGCAACTTCGTTCAAGGCCACCCCACGTGGCATCTGGTCTGGAACATGACTCTTATAACATTTGTTGGGACAGAAGGAATTCACATATCTTCACAATGATATGACATTTTCCACCAAAAGACCTTGTACCAATGGAGATATCTTCCTCTTTTAAACTCATTATCTTTTTCATGTTTTTCTAATGTAAAACATTGATTGTATCCCTAACATCTACTCCCTTGGATTAACAATTATCCAGTTTATAACCAAGTAAAATTCTAAGTCTCTTACTTCTTTTTTATGTTATTTATTTCTACTTAATTAATAGTGTGCCTTTGCTAAGATAGAAGCAAGAGAAATTCTAATCTTAATTGCAGGTCATCTATTCACCTCTCTCTAGCCGGTCAACAAGATCCAACATTATCCTGATCGATGGGACGCTCCGTACAGGTACAGAAGGTGTCACATCGCCATATTCTATGTATCGTGTCACACCATACCTTGCTAGTTACGTCATCCCATGTCTCGTTGAGCCCACCTCCTACATGGACCATGCTCTTGGTATCGAGAGCTTGGTTCAACCAGGTTAAGTCAGTAAGATGAGTTGGAGTGACCGAGTCAAGTGGTTGAATTGAAGGAATTGGCATGGGCAAGCTGAGTGGCATGACCGAGCTGATTGGTAGAGCTTCTCGTCTCAAGGCCATCATCGTCAGAGTAAAGGTGGTTGAGTTGGAGGGATGGACATGCCCGAGCTGAATGGTGGAGCTTCTCGTTGGCCAAGCCGAATGGTGGAGCCTCTCGTCTCAGGTCAACCGAGTGGTGATTGTCATGTTGACCTATCTTGACTTTGATCCATCTCAACATGACAATTGACCTTCTTAGTATATGAAGGCTTCTAATACTCCCCGCATCAATGTTATAATATCGAATTCACAAGGTCAGACTATTTTTTGGACTGAAAAACTTCTGTAAGAACTTAACATGTTGAGGGTGTAGTGTTTCTAGCTAAACTTTCATAACTTCTGCCAATCCCATCACTGAATTCCATTCGGATTTGAAATATGCTGTAAAACTCATAAAAAATGGAATTATCCTTTCTAATGGATGACTGACTTAAGCGTGCAACACATGCGGAAGTGAGTACAATGTCCTGATGTGTGGCAGTTGCATCGTTTTTATTATTCATAAAAGTTAGCTCATATGCCCAGATCAATTTATATTGTCGCAAAATAACAACAATGATACCATGACAAATGACCTCGAGCCCCAGAGTGAAAGATTGAATGTAGGCAAAGCCTTGGCAATCTACTTGATCGGTATTAAAATATTAAAAGAAATATTAATAATTAAAACATACACTATTTGAATAAAACAATTTTTAACCTGACATTCATCAGTTAGAAGCAACTAAATGAATTTGCTTAGGTTTTAAATGATTTTGTTTGGTTGACATCTAATTCATTCATCTTGATTTATTCTTAGAAGAGTCGCAATATTCAATCACTATATTGCACAAATTTTCAGCTTTAATCATGCATCCATAATGTATGTTACCTAACTTGGTTTTAGAAAAGAGGACAGACCAACTAGTCGTGGTTAAGCAACCTTCATAATAGCCTGCCCTTCCATTTCACATAATAGTTGGTGCTGCTCCAGTCCATAATCCCATGATTCCTTCTTCATGAATTATTGTCCTTGCACAGTGAACAGGGCCCTTATACTTCTGGAGGTCAGCACTAGATCCTTTCTGTTGTTGCAATCTGATTTTCACCAACAAAATCCATAAGCCTAAGCCAGGGTATTGTATTGATAAGAAAATAACAAAGTCAATGATTGGAAGAGTGGAGGGGGAGAAGATGACAAGGTTGTGATATAATAATATATACATGCATAAAGTTTTGAGTACAAGATTGGAGGACCAAAAATAGTTGGAAATAAAGCAGTTTGTCAATTTTGATGTATGTTAATATATATTGAAAGAGTATAAACGAAATCAATCAAAATTATGCAACATACAATCAGTCATGGAATCGTATTCTTCTGGTCTAGTTAGAAGATACTGAAAGTGATTGAGTAAATTCTATTGAGAAGTCATAATCTTTAAAAGAAAACAGCGCGTCCTCGTATTTTATACAAATCTCAACTGTCTGCAACAAGATGAGATAACACTAACCATTCTCACCCAACATGTTTCTTCTTTCCTAATCTACTTCCCTCTCTTTTTATTCACCAGACAATTCAAGAGATAGCATTCATCATAGCTATTATGGAAACTAAACTGGGGTGTGTTTTGATGTTGTTTATCCTCACAAAAAAAAAAATCATTGCATTGTAGATATTCATTTTTCATTCAAGAGGTGTATCCTCGATTGAAACTCAATGAAAAGTCACCTTTAATATTTGAATCAATTGAAATTGTTGCACTAGCTAAAGTGGTCGCTGGTCTTTCCCAAATCATTACACCTCAATAATGCTCCTAATGATGGCAGGATGACACTTTACCATAGTTTGTTTATCCACTCTCAAATTTATGATTTACAAAAGAAATTTCTGTCAACGCTCTAGCTAAATTTGAATGGTCATTTATTTAATGTAAACATAAACGAGAGGAGACCTTCTCATCCTGCAATGAACTGGGAATACACAATTAAAACTAGTTGACACCATTGAGATCCAAATCCAATGCCTGAAAGTGGAAACGACTAAAAGGGGATGAATGCCCACCTCGAACGGGCGGGGCGACGATGAGGGAGGGCTTCGAAACCCCGGCGCCGAAACCGGAGGCAAGTCTACCGTGATTGGAGAGACCTCCCATAGTGGATCTCTGACGACAGACTAGAGGAGGCCATTGGAGACCATACGAAGGGAGGGTTAGGTGAGTAGCGAAGGGGGTAAGCCCCTTCCAAAGTCATCATTACGTAAAATGGAAATATGAAAATTATATAGACATCGGGAGATCAAATTTTCTGTCCCATATAATTTTATATTTCTGTGTCTCACTTGTCATTTTAGTCCACCGCCAGTGGCCTTCGGCCGCCGGCCAGACTAGAACTATACTTTGAGGGGAAGGTGAACCCAGAGAGATCATCGTTGGCATGATCGGCACCTAAATCCGGTTGGATCTGAGCAGATTTTTCTCCACCGTCGATCTAAGTTCCTACTAAGATCCGATCGGACTTAGGTGTCGATCGCGCCGACGGCGATCTCACCTTCCCCTCAGGATATAGTTCTGGTCAGATCGATGGCCAAAGGCCGCCGGCAATGGACTGAAATGATAAGTGGAACACGAGAACAGAAGATTTTATGAGACAGATGATTTGATTTGAGACATCTGGCTGTTTGATTTATTTCTTTTCTCTCATTTTTTTTTCTCTGAGTTAGCCCGCCAAAAAAAGGAAAAATAGTCAGTCAACTATGCATAAATAGATGTTCATATCATCTACATTAATTGTTATGTTTTCGTTGATCAAAATTTTTGAATGAACTTAGATTTAATATATTATGTGTCGTAGTTAAATTTAAATAAAAAAATTATAATTTTTTAAAATTTAAAATTTAATATTTATATTGTAATAGCTATAATTTATTGTTAATAAGTGTACGTTAAATTTTAAAGTTTGAAAAATTATAATTTTATCTGATGCATATTTTTAAAAAATTTATATTTTAAATTCTTTCCGAAAGTTTCAAATACTTTAACTTAAAAAAAAAATTACATGATAATATTTATAAAATCATAACTATACGATGCTCATTGATTCAGATTTGAGACCGAAGATTAATAGCACCGAACAACAATTACGTCATTTTGGATGTCCTTTGATAAAAATAATAATAAATGTTTGTTGACCATTTAAAAAGGAAGAAACAAAAAAAAACATATTTGACTTTTACCAAAAATAAAATAAAACCTTTAAGTTGCCAATTTTTGGAATCTTGCTACCGAAGTCCTTTATCCCAGTAATATTCCAGCATGTGATGGCATGGCATCCAACTTGCCAATAGTTGCGTTGGCATCTGATTCTTATTCGATGCATATTCTACTAGCTACGAGCCACTTGGTTTGATTTGATCCGTTCCAAAAACATAGGGCATCAGATTCAACCCCCTATTTAAAATTAATTAATTAATTGTAAATAATGGCAGAGCCAACCTGGATGATCTACCCAAGCTATGAGTTATGAGTGTCAACGTCAATATCATTATCCCATACTACCCGCCGACGCCGAAGTCATTACCCCAGGTTAGCCATCGACGTCGTTACCCCGGGCTAGCCATACCTTTCCCACCTTTTTTTCTCTTTTTTTCCCTTTAGATTCCTTTAAATCTGTTGTTGGCTACTCGGGCTATAGCCCGGGTAGCCTAACGCGGCTATGCCCTTAATTGTAAATATCTATTCTCACCTGTATAATACAATGATAAATAATTTTAAAAATAATTAAAAGAATTATTATTCAAATTAATTAAAAATAACTTCCTATTTTCCTTTTGAGTCTTAAAATAGTAAAAATAAAAATCTAAAAAAATATGTTTAAAGTCGAACCAAGATAATTACAAACTACCAACCAATTAAGACCATTGACACTTAATCTTATTTGACACTTAAGCATGGGGACCTCCGGATTATAATTATCTTTGACCCATCTATATGGGATAAATTAGGATCAGTGAAAATTAGATATTTATCCTCCCTTATATATTAGTTATAATAGTTCAGACTAATAGGTTTCATGATTTACTTTTTTCATATTAATCCTGTGACTAATTAACAGAGACGCTGAAACAAATAAATCAAATTTTATCATCATCTTGACCACATTTAATTTTTAAGTTTTAGTGATAATATTTAATAAAAAAAAATTGAATTAATAATTTAGGAAGGAAGTGAGCATATTTTTATATCCCACTTCTTATCCATCCCTGAGTGACCCATTTATTCACCCGAATGTTCTGTCTTTGCTCCGGTCTCTTCCTCTATATATACATCCTCTCTTCTTGTATTCCATTTTCTTCTCCCAAAGCCACCGTGCCGACACCTCCAGCCTTCTCCCCCACATCAGTCCCCACTTCTTCTCTTCGAGGGTTTCGAGGGGAGCCCTAATCCGAGGCGAGTCGAGCCCATCGGTGACGCGCGGGATGGACGCCTACGCTCTACACCTCGCCGTGGCGGCGCTTGTCGGCGCCTCCGTTGTTGCCGTCTCCGCCTACTACATGCACAGAAAAACCCTAAGCCAGGTCCTCGACTTTGCCCGCGCCGTCGAGAGGGAGCGCGACCGTCGCCGCGGTGCCGCAGTCGAAGGCGAGGAGGACGAGCCCAGGCGGAGGAGGCGGGGTCAGTACGGACCCCGACGCAAGAGCCCCGGGTACTACCGGCGTGTCGGAGGGTCGGCGTCGTTGCCGGACGTGACTGCGGGGGTGGGTACGGACGGGGAAGAGGAAGATGAGGCGTTGGAGGAGCAGCAGCCGTTGACGAATGGACCGTTATTGGTGGAAGAGGACCAAAAGGGATATCCGATTCCTGCGGGGTTGCCTCGTCTCCAAACCGTTCCGGAAGGTACTTATGGATCGCCATTCTCTAATTTCTCTCCGGAGTGATGGGGTTTATTCTTCGATGCTTCACGTGATCGATGATACCTTTTTGTCATAGTTATTTGTCCGTAGATTAAGAAATTGTAGTTAAAACTATGTAAATAAGACTGTAATAGTTCATGGTTTTGTAACAATACAAAATTTATTCAACTGACGTGGATTGTGCCCTTATCGAGCAGTGCGTTTCACTGGAACATAGATTATCTACTGAATTGTTTTGTATTTTGGTTTTTTTTTTCAGGGTTCATATCTGCATGCAAGTTACCTGTAATCGTTTTGATATGTTCCTACTGCTTGCAGTTTTGTTATGTGCATTTTACACCTTGATTGATTATACTTTTATTAACCAATACTGACCCATTTCTTGCATCCAATGTTGTTCTTGCAATGGTGTTCGGTCTTTATACATGAACCCTCAAACCATCCAGACCTGTATATAATACCCACTTGGAGGTTCTAGCATGATCCTCACAATTGTATCAGTTTCCCATTAGACTTCCAATGCTGTTCAAGGTGCATCTGAAGGTTTGATTAGCAATCTAAAATTCTGGATTGCATCCCTGGATATGGGTTACTTAATTAGGAATGAGGTATGGGAATGTAACCTTGTTGTTTGGGAATGTAACCTTGTTGTTTGGGTACTTGGGTGAGAGAGAAAAAACAATGTGTTTAGCATTCTTTATATTGCCAAAAAAATTACCCAGCATGGTTAGTAGGATAGGATATTTTGATTCAACAGTTCACAGATTCCTCTTAGTTTGCTTCAAGTAATCACAAAACAATTTATTTACAGAAATCTTTTGTAGCACCCTCAAATATTTTTCTTATTTGTTTATTCAGACAGATTGCTTATTATATTAGTAGACACTCTCCCTTTAATTTCCTTCAGGGAAATGCTTTTCCTATCACCTAGTTTTGTTTGTGTAAGCAAATGATTTATTGACTAAATCTGCTATGATGTGCCAGGTAATAAGCAATCTATGCATGCAGTCCCAAACAAAAGAAGCGGACATATCATCAGACCAACTTCACCTAAATCTTCTGTTCATAGTACTTTTGGTAGCCAAGATGGATCAGAGGAAGATGATAATATGGAAAATGATGCTAAACTTGATGATGCCTATGTGCGCACAAATGGACACCTTATAGTAAGTGCTAATTGTACCTTTATTGTCTTTTAGTTTATTTTTTTCTTCCTCTATAAGGTCAGCAACATTATGTTATTGTAGACTTAAGACCTCTTTGGATTAAGGGTGACCAAACTATTTGCTTGCATATCTTCTAGTATTCTCGGATTAGCAAAGCATATGCTTCCTTTCGTTATGCCATGTTATGCTTGTTATCTAGACAAGCTTGCCTCTAGGATTTTATGGGTAACACAAACCATTACATTGTTTTATCCACTTTGTAGTGCCATCATATTCTCATTAGAAACAATTTAGCCTTTGTACCACCATCATATTCTCATTAGAAACAATTTAGCCATTCCATGCAGTTTTATGAGAGTATAAAAATATGAATACCACAAGGGACTATCTGCTAATTTGTGACCTTGACATCATACCATAATTTTCTTAGCTGGGGCAGTTTTTAGCAGGAGTCTTTGTTCCTTTTGCAATTTTTCTGCAACTGTAAACTCACTTGACCTAACACTTCTCGTGCTTAGTAGATATAAATAGCAGAACTATAGAGAAATTTCATTTTCTTTTTACTTCAAATTTGATCATATATTCCTTTTCTTAACACTTTTGTCCAGTTGTACAGTGTTGACTTGCTTTGAAATTTGTATATTCTGGTACTCTGCAGATTCGTTTATAATTATATATTGCTTGTTTGGCTTGCTCGCATATCATTGTGGTATTATAGCCTTTATAATACAAAAGTTATTTCTGATATTGTTTCTTGGAACATCAAATGACTGGTTGGCTGTTTGCAGATGAGTTACCTATACCTGCAGGCGTTTTGTTGCCTGCAAATGATCTGTGTGCTACAAGTTCATTTGCAGTTATGCCTTAAAAGTTTCAAATGCACTTGCAACTTAAAAACTAAGGACAATTGGTATATCCTGCATGCAACTAGCATGTTAGCATTCTTTCCATTTTTTCAATAAACATTGAATTTAGAAATAAGTATGAAAATTAAATTTGCCATTTTGGTTTTTATTTGTACATAACCTAGCAACCTTGCTGCAAATGCCATTTGCAGCCGTTGCATTGGCTTACAATTGCTATTGCAGATTTGCGGGCATATGTCTACATAATCAAAATTTGCACATGTAAATGAACAAAACATACTTGTCCCTGTCAAGGTTAAACATCTCAAATCATATTGTAATTTTAGAGGATATATTTGAGCAAATCAATTCTGTTGATTGATTAAATAATAATTCAACAGATTAGTTAAATCTCTGTAATTTTTTTGATAGCTTATAAATTTATCTACTATCTACTAATATATTTATAAATTATAATATATAATAAATAAGTTATAAGAAAATAAATAACAGTTGTAATATAAGTTGGAAAACATTATATTTTATATCTGGTTAATAACTTATTTACTTATAAGGTTATAACTAAATTATCATAACTTATTTACTAAGCTATAACTAAGTTATAAATTAAATAATTATAACTTATAATGATTTATATAATTTTAATTTAACTAAAAATTGTATGATTTATATATTTGTCAAACAATTATAACTTATATTTACAAGTTATATAATTTATATAATTATGTGTATAACTTATAATTTATCTATAAAGATATGTTTAATGTATTTAATTAGAAGTTATTGAATTATAATTAACTAACTTATTAACATAGGTATAAATTATCTAAAATATATATAGTTTATTTAATTATAAGATACGTAATGCACAATTGATGCTTCCTTATCCTTAATCACATGGAAACACACAATTGTGGACGCAAAGTGACACTGAGGCTACCTTCCTCACCCAATTACTTTATTGTGCTCACCTGGATGATTTCTCGGCTTGCTAATGAGACAATGACTTCCCTTCGCTTCGGTTGCTTGTTGCCAATTTCTTGATATCCACTAGTACGCCTTCTCCTCACCCTAGTTACTATTTTTGTAGCCTCTCCTTATCCCTACTTGCAACTAAGAGAAAGAATTGGAATCCTGACATGTTGACTATGTGAACTTGTTTTGTGTTTCGGAATCCTTTGGAATGAAAATTTTTGATTGTGTCTGGCTGCACAACTTGAGATTTCATTCCATTATCCTTGTTTTATGCCTTTATACATTTGTTGCATTTGCACTGGCCTGCAATTGCTAATTTCAGGTATTAATAGTGATTGCTGAATCAGTTGCCTCCCAAGTAGTATGCTAGTAACAATTTTTTTTTAAAATTTATCTTTGTAGTAATGCTAGACCCATGGGCTGATTTCTTATTGTATCAATTCATTGTGTGAAGGGCGATAACAGCAAAAGCTTATTTCAAACTTTGCCTGATCATATTGTTGGAATTGGTGATCCAAAATCGTTAACTGCTTCTAGCATGATTCGATCTCTTAGTGTGTCTGGTGATCTGCATGGTGTGCAACCTGACCCTGTAGCAGCAGATATTCTTAGAAAAGAGCCTGAACAAGAAACTTTTGTAAGACTAAAAATTACTCCGACAGGTATGTATTTTCTGTAGATTGTGAAATATTAAGCATGCCTCCTTTTGTTTTAAACTCTCAACTGTCTATTCTTGTTAATCAACCATGTTCCTGTTTTTTTACACTTGGAGATGTGACATATTGCCAACCTTTCATATTTCTTTCTTTATCTGTTTCACAATTCTAGAAGCACAGTGTTTTTATAAAATTATTTACCATTACTGTCATAAAAATTACTGTTAAAATCCTCATTACTAATTTATATTAATTTGACTCTTTATCTGTTTTGAAAAATTCATGGTCGTTGAACCAAACAATGATTCAAGTACCGTCAACTAGGTTAATTCAGATTATCTTCCCATAATGGGGTACATAAAGATATCAACTTCCTCTAGATTATCTAATCTGAATACTCAACCAAGTGATAAGGCTGTGTGTGGCAGTGCCTTAACATACTTTTATGTTCTGTGTTTTTCTGATTGCAGAGAGACCATCTCCTGATGAAGAAGATGTGTATATGATTATCCAGAAATGTCTTGCACTGCGTGAGAGTTATGTATTCAGAGAAGAAGTTGCTCCTTGGGAGAAAGAGGTTATAACAGACCCTAGTACACCAAAACCTAACCCTAACCCCTTTGCGTATGTGCTTGAACAGAAGACGGATGTAAGTTTCATCTCTCAACCTAATTCTGTTTCTTTTCTTTTCCAATTGAATATCTATATCTCTGTTCAGCAAATGTTGATCAAAATAATATTGTCTTGTCTCAGCATGTGTTCCATATGGTGGATGGGGTTGTTCATGTTTATGCTAATAAAGCTTGTAAGAATTCTTGCTGAAGCTGAACCATAAGACTTCTTGCAAACCAGTGCCTTAAGTTCTATTTGGCTGATGATTCACTTCAATTTTTGACTCAGTAAAAGAACGACTTTTCCCTGTCGCTGATGCTACAACCTTTTTTACGGATTTGCACCATATCCTTCGAGTTCTTGCAGTTGGAAATATCAGAACATTATGCCATCAGCGTCTAGACCTTCTTGAACAGGTATCACAGCCATATTGAGACCTTCCTGAAAAGGTACTTGATTGCCAGATGTCAAGTGTACTTTCTTGATGTCTATTTTAATAAAATTTCTTCTCCAGAAATTTAATCTCCATTTGATGCTCAATGCGGATAGAGAATTTCTTGCTCAGAAAAGTGCTCCCCATCGTGATTTTTACAATGTCAGGAAGGTTGACACTCATGTTCATCACTCAGCATGTATGAACCAGAAGCATCTATTGAGATTCATTAAATCAAAGCTGAGGAAAGAACCTGACGAGGTTTGTGGACTGAGCAATTTGAATTCTTAAACGTATTATTGACAAGGGAATTAATTCTAATTGTTTCATGCTTATTATATTAGATAAAATTCCACTCATCTATAGGTTTGTTACAGGTTGTGATATTCAGAGATGGAACCTATATGACATTGAAAGAGGTTTTTGAGAGTCTGGACTTGACTGGGTACTGTGACCACTGTGTGCTTCAGTTTCCTGCATTTATTCTGTAGTAAAATTTATTGAATTTCTCTTTTTGAGACAGGTATGATCTTAATGTTGATCTCTTAGATGTCCATGCAGACAAGAGTACCTTTCATCGGTTTGATAAGTTCAACCTTAAATACAATCCTTGTGGCCAGAGTAGGCTACGGGAAATTTTTCTGAAGCAGGATAATCTCATACAAGGTATTTATTCTAGCCTCTTGACATTCCAATGTAGTAAATTTAGATTATGGTCTATCATCGTGTATATTCTGTTTATATTGTTCTACAACATGTTTATTCATGCCGACAATGATTATTCCTAGTTGTGCCTACTCATTACGACCTCTTGGTCTCTATTTCTGTGGGCTGCATTGCTGGAGTTTGATTGAAATTTTAAATTTCCAAAAACATAAAATGAATAGCAGGAGAGCAGCAACCTGCTGATGAGCAAATTCAATGGTTTTTCTATGTCTGTATGAAATGAGTTCACAGTTCATAGAATAGTTTTATATTGCAATTTTTTGTGTATGCTTGTGTGCTCTATTTCTGTTAATATTGATTGTATTTCTTGGAATATGTTTGTTCCTCATGTTCATAGAGTCTTGTTACATTAAACCATCTACCCAAATTTTGTATGTGTAAGCAAACTGTTACCCTATATATGATATTTTATGAAGTGGCATGTGGTGCTTCTCAGTAGAAGAATTCAATCTTTGCACTTTTTGAACGCTTGTATTCTTTATTCTTCTATAGGCCGTTTCTTGGCTGAGCTGACAAAGCAAGTGTTTTCTGATCTTGCTGCAAGTAAATACCAGGTGTTTTTCTTTTTTCATTACTCTATAATATTTTGATTTATTTTCTAGTTTCATTTACTAGATGCAATGCGCATGGTAATATAATATTTTGCACACTTGAGTTGCCATCTGTTGTTGGATGGAGTTATATTCGTAGGTGCTCTTGTGGATATACAGGAAGCTCAATATATGTGAAAGCAAGATGCATTATTTTGCAGTGTTATTAGTGTAGTCATACATCCATTAGATAACATATATTTGTTTAATTCAAGGTTTCATATTATTCTTGCAGGTTTCTGTTGACTTTTATGCCTTGTTACAATCATTACTTACTGTCATAATCAACTAACACAAACAAAGGTCTTAAGCTCCCATAAAGCTAATGGTCGTTCAATGTTCTCATGCACTATATTTTTCAAGGCAGAGCATGCATACTGTGTGATATTGAATTGAATGAACAAGCTTTGAAGCACAATATGAAATTTACGTATTTTAGAATGAATTATTTTATAATACAAATAAATTATGAAGAACTATTTGGATGGTTAGAGATGGGATTTTATTTCTTAGACCATTTTACTAGTGTACACCTTGTACTGTTTATTATGGATATGTAAATAAGTGCAAAAAAGTAATTCAGCAAACGAAGAAAGTAGCATTTAGAAACTCTAACCATTTGGTAGCTAGACAACTGATTTCCTTATAGGATTCAGAATCAAAGAATTTTTTAGAACTAACATGATAGTTTTTGTTCCAAATATGTTTTTTTGCCTACAATTAAATATTTCATTCATCTGTTTATCGCCTTATTTCTCTAGTTCTATGTTAGTGGCTTGTTATGGAAGTCATCGGGTGATCTACTCGGACAAATGGATTATTTTATGGCAAACATCATAAAAGGGCATCCTAGCGCATGAAGCTCCTGCCAATGTGGGGTCCCTTCTTTGCAAAAGACTATTTCCACGATTTGAACCTGTGACTTTCAAGTCACATGTCAACAACTTTACAGGCTCCCTTTCATATTGAATATAAAATTGAAGGAAATGATGATTGGGTTCAAATGGACCAAAATCTAAAGTTTAATTACTGTAAAATCCTCATTAGCTATGATAGTACTGAAACTTTTGTGGGCATTATGATTGCTGATTGTTTGTATGGATTATAATTATTTGGAGGACTTGTATTAGCTATTGTTTCTTATTGGTAAATGATATACATCTTTTCCTATAACATATCCACACTCTTTTGTCAGATGGCGGAATATAGAATATCCATATATGGAAGGAAGCAAAGTGAGTGGGACCAGCTCGCAAGTTGGATAGTTAATAATGAACTATACAGTGAGAACGTTGTTTGGTTGATTCAGGTATATTTGTTTATTTGCATTTTATACCATTTGTCCTCTCATATTTAACTCTAACTCATGCATGTGATTTTAATCTCTTCTTATATAGTTTTTCTATGTTTTGTGCGCTGCGTAATTCATCATCATCTACTCCATGTTCAGAACATTTAAGCAGATTACAGTTTTGCCTATAAGTAATCTAGCTTATTGATTTAATTTGGTTATCTGTGACATATCCGTATCGATGTGAACAGTTATCTATGTGTGTGTTTAATTTTTATGATGTTTGAATTATTATGAAATTCAAATTCATATATTGTGATTGATTTTACTTATTGGATGTCTGATGATTATACTTTTCCTTTGCAGATTCCGAGGTTGTACAATATCTACAAGGAAATGGGCATAGTCAATTCATTTCAAAACCTTCTTGACAATATCTTCCTCCCCCTTTTTGAGGTTACAGTAGACCCAGATTCACACCCACAGTTGCATGTTTTTTTGAAACAGGTATTTGTTTATTTGTTGTGGGCATGTCTTGCTAACTTTGCCTTTGGCTCAGCATTTTAAGTTTGACGTTGCTCTTGTAGTATCTCTTAGTGTTTATTTGTCTCCCTCTTAGGTTACAACATTTGTTCACTCAAATAGTCAAATTTCTTCACAAACCTTTTAAATTTAAGGACTCTGAGATAGCACATGCTGAAAAATTATAACCAATCAATTCAGACAATAATTGAACAGTCATGGAGTGGGTGAGTTCTTGGAAACCATCATTCCATAATACCTTGTCTACCACATGATGGTTGTTCAACATAATCACAGAGATGACCCTATAGCAGGATATAAGGATCTCACCTCAAGGTAGATTTGTGGTCCTGGAAAGACCTCTTTCATTATGGTGGTTCACTTTTGACACTAGGACTCAGTGGCACAAGTTCGGAAAAGGGGATTTTTAGGATATTTAGTCTATAGAAGAGCAGGGTAACTGTAGATCTTATTGTCAGAAACTCACCAACACTGAAATTCGGTAGCCTGTTCCTGTTACCTGGAAGCACAAAGATTGCAACAGAGTTGAATCGCCAGATACAATAGTTATTTCAAGTCAGTATAGTAATTTAAACCCCCGTTTGAACCAGCATGAGTAATGGTATCTGAAATTTTGTTGTTTGGTTAGAATTGCTGATCTACACTTGTTGACTACTTGTTAACCCTTTCATGTTTTTAACATTCCATTTCCTTTAATTATTTTTTGTTGTAGATGTATCTAATGGTAGGTTCTGCATTTGTTTATCAGGTTGTAGGGCTCGATTTGGTGGATGATGAAAGCAAACCAGAAAGACGTCCAACAAAGCATATGCCAACCCCAGAACAGTGGACAAATGTTTTTAACCCGGCATTCTCATATTATGCATACTATTGCTATGCAAACTTGTATACACTAAACAAGGTGCTTGCTCTATATTCATACTCTTTTCTGCGTGATACCGTCCATTTCTGGTTGCACAAATTGTTCATTTCTATATTCTGCTATTTTAAACTTGATTTTAATGCTTTTTTAATGTCACTCTCTTGCCAGCTCCGTGAGTCCAAGGGCTTGACAACAATCAAATTTCGCCCTCATTCAGGGGAGGTATCAGTTAATCTGAATAGTTAAGTTGACTTTATTAATCATGTGATAGCTAATGTCCGTTGTCTGCAGACTGGTGACATTGACCACCTTGCTGCGACATTTCTTTGTGCTAACAACATTGCTCATGGGATCAATCTAAGAAAGTCACCAGTCCTTCAGTACTTGTATTATCTGGCTCAGGTAACTGAGCCCAGCCGCTTGGGGAGGCTCTACAGTTTCCTGCTTTTTTGTTAATTACTAGTATTCCTATGATTTATTTTCTCTCATCATTTACCATGACTTTTGCTGAGTTTTGCTTCTTTCTATCAGATAGGTTTGGCAATGTCTCCTCTCAGCAACAATTCACTATTTCTTGATTATCATCGGAACCCTTTCCCAGTGTTCTTTCGCCGAGGTCTAAATGTTTCTCTTTCGACGGACGATCCTTTGCAAATTCACCTAACGAAAGAACCTTTGGTAGAAGAGTATAGTATTGCGGCTTCGGTAATATGCCTATATGTTTTCTTCACTGTGTTGAGAGTAAAAACTTTAAACCCTTATACCGTTCCTCACTAGTTACTCCATTACAGGTATGGAAACTAAGCTCCTGTGATTTGTGTGAAATTGCCAGGTATTCAGTTTACCAGTCTGGTTTTTCACATGCTCTTAAGGTAAGCTTTGCTGATGTTTAATGCACCAATCTGAATGAGAAATACCTTCATTCTTGGGTAATTTCATTTGTTAATCCTTTGATTAATCTGTTATAGTCACATTGGATTGGGAAACATTATTACAAGCGAGGACCTGATGGCAATGACATCCATAGAACTAATGTACCTCATATCCGACTTGAATTTCGTGACATGGTATGTTTCCTCCATCCTGATGTAAACTTTCTCACACTACTTCATTGAACAATGTGGACAAACAATTTCATCGCAGATATGGAGAGAAGAGATGCAACTTGTTTATTTAGGAAAGCCTATTATACCAAAAGAAATGGAAAAATGAGCTTCTCTTAGGCTTTTTCCACGTAGAGTAAGCTGTTTGCTTAATTTAGAGAGTTTTGTTTGTGAGAGTTTTTCAGGCATGCCCTATTTTACATTCTGACTACTATTTACATTCTTCAGTTGGCTAATATATCTGCTTCCTCTGCTGATCTCATATGATTCAAAATATAGCTAGAGAATCTTATACTGAGGCTGCTCCAAGATCCACCCAACTTTTGCATTCTGCATTAGCTGGAAAGTTGAGGAAAAAAGGAAAAGAAAGTGTGATTAGCTGATGCATATATGCATATAACACGAGTAAACCAAAACTCTTTTGATATAGTTGTAGATGCGATAGCATTTATAATGCCCATTGTGGTTGCTTTGTGTATGGTGGCATGCATCGATTGAGCTATATTTATTTGCAAGGAAGACAAAAAAGCTTCCTTTTGTCATCAGTAGGTTAATGGCTGATTAATCAGGTGCTAATCAATCGAGTTAAGGAAATTGTAAAGCTGATTTAGAAATAAGGCGGTTCCCTCGGAGTGGTGCGATGGTTAAGGCATGAAAGGTTGTCACAATAGGTCTAGAGGTCGGAATTCAAAATAAAATTCAAGTTTGATTTCAATTTGAATTGTTCAAACTTTAATTTGAGCATATTCAAAATATCTTAAATTTAAATTCAGTTTGAATTATTTAAATTTTAATATAAATATATATAAGTTAAATTGTATAAAAATAATTAGAATGTGATTCGAATTTGGTTCACGAGTAGCTGTGAACAATTAAATAAAATAGTATAGGTTTCAATTTAGTTTGAAAAAATATTTAAACATTTTTTAATTTGGCTCAAAATTGATAATTTTAAATATAAATTAAATATTTTTCGAACCGGTTTGAAAATTTCACGAACCAGCTCAATTCCACTGCTAGCATTGCTATGTACAATAGACTGTAGGATATGGTTGGTTGAAAGTGATTATTAATAACTTTGGTTATATACTTGGGGTGCAGGTTTGGAGTTATCGCAAATAACCATGGTTATCCTCTTACGGTTATCCGTAATAATCATGTTTGATTCGAGGTTTTTTCACGATTCCATCCACCTCATTCATCTGTTTCTCACTCGATGCTTACTAAAGACCTTCCAACTCATTTCCCTATAACACAATCGCAGAAGTTTAAAGTTTTTATTGGATCATGCGTATGGTACATGCCACGGAGGGAAGAAGAAAAAACTTGAACGCTCTTCTCCGACCTTACCAGTCAAGATTATTGTCTCTATTCAATGGTTCTCATTCCCTGCTTGCACAATACACCATCCACTTCGTTCCTGTCACACAATCACCAGCAACATGAATTGTCATAACCCAACAAAACCCTTTAACTATAACTAGGTGGGAAGAACACCCAGATTTTATTGGCAAGGGAAGATCAGGTCTTGTTCAACTAGAGCTTACACCAGGTACTCGTCTCCATATATATATTTAACTAGGAGTACTACTATTACCATCTAGAGAGGGCAAGCATGCTGTTAGAACGTCAACAGCGTGTTCCAATTCCCGTTCTGATATAACCAATGGGGGTACAAGCCGAACCACATTCCCCTTACCTGCCGTCAGCACCAAAAGGCCAGCATCTCGACAAGCATCAACAAGAGGTGAAGCTTGGGCATCCAGCTCTATTCCGACAATAAGCCCAAATCCACGTACTTCTTTCACGTGAGAGTTATCTCCCAGCTTCTCCAGCAGCAATTCTTTCAGGTAGAGTCCTTTCCGGCTTACACTGGCCAAAAACACAGGGTTCTGGATTTTATCTAACACTGCAAGGGCAGCGTGACAAACAAGCGGGCCTCCGGCGAAAGTGCTCCCATGGTCTCCGGTGTTTATGGCTACTGCAACCTTTTCAGTGGTGAGTACAACTCCAATTGGTAGACCTCCGGCGAGGGGCTTGGCGAGGGTCATTATATCAGGTGTCACGCCGAAAGCTTCATGGGCCCAGAGATGACCAGTTCGGCCCAACCCACACTGGACCTGAGCACATACCGAAAGATACTGAACAACTTGAAAAACAATGTGGCACAAAGGAACAAGTACTGATAAAAATACAACATTGCAACTGCACACTAATTTGCTTTGATTGATTGATGATTTTCAAAACAGATGAATTGGGTAAGAGAGAGTCAGTTTCATTAGTTTTAGAAAGCACTCACTCACAACTGCAGCACTTTGATGAGAATTCCTTCTTGAAGCCTTCAGGTTAGTTTAATAGAAGAATTAAATGAGATCACAATTGATAAGTAAAACATATAATTGATAACCTCAACAAAAAACCAAACGAGTAAGTTTTGCAACATATTGCATAGATGAGTATATGCAGACACATGCTCTAAGCTTTTTACCTCATCAAATACCAACAGAGCTCCAGCATCATCACACACAGTTCGTAGGAGCTGTAGGAAGTCATTTGTGACACTGTGTATTCCACCTTCACCCTGAATTGGTTCCACAAAGACCGCTGCTGTTTTGCCAGGTTGAATTGATTTTTGAACCTCTTTAATATTCCCATATTCTAGGAATGTTACCCCAGGCATGACAGGTTCAAAGGGAATCCTGTAGTGTTCTTTACTTGTCAGGGCAAGAGCACCCATTGTCCTTCCATGGAAACTGTTACTGAAAGAAATGAACTCAGTGGCAGGATTTTTTTTGTCAGGATGTGAATGTCTCTGAAACTTCCTAGAGAATTTTATAGCTGCTTCGTTTGCTTCTGTTCCAGAATTTGTAAAGAAAACACGGTCAGCAAAAGAGCACTCAACAAGGCGCTTTCCAAGAGTTACCTGTATCGTCCATGCATATTAATAACTGAAACCGTCAAAGAGAATGAGTATCAATGCCTAAGAGAAAATCAAAACAACAATGCAAAAAATACAGAAAGGAGAAAAAAAAAATCACCAAGGACTCATTAGCTTGGTATATCAGTTTCATGTACAGAAACAAAGTAAATAAAAGTTCTATGCTATTGACTTTTTTTAGATGGTTGCAGCTTTAGAGAGTTTTTGTTGACTCAGTTAAACAATTAACTTCAAAAACAAATATTTGTTTCATATTCTGAAACGAAATCTTACATTCTGGCAGCTGGATTTATTGAGCGAGTCTTAAGGAGAGTGATGAAGGGTTTTCTAACTTTCCAACTCTGGTATAAGGTCTGTCTCATTGTCTTTCCTGCAAATAGATGTCCCTCAACTAACCCAAGTTACCTTATTGAGTGCTCAAATCATGATCGTCAACTTTTAGGTTCAGACGTTCAGTTAAGCAAGTCACAGAAAACAATGGACTGTGACTGAGCATATTTTTTTGACACTAAACTACTAAAGTCAATAAACGGGGCTAAGTTCATTTAAATGAAATAATTCCACACATATGAAACCTACTATCTATTGGTGAAAATATATCATAATTCAGGTGAAATCAGCTGCTTGGAATTACTTAATCAGTTTATGCTAAAGTAGCAATTATCGTCACGCCTGAATTTCCACATGGATAGTTGTGAGCTCATCAAGAGAGCTGTACTTTTGATTAGTGAGCTACTATTAGCTTGAGCTTAAGCATTTTGGACTTGTGTGAAAATATTAATGAATCAATTCTCTCACCTAATTGAGTTGTTACAATTGGTATCTCATAAAACCTGATTCCAGAAAATACGAGACATGCAAAAAGGATTGCTAGTGTGATAGAGAAATCCATGATACCTCATGTTTCATCAATTAAGGTCTAAGGATGATTATTGGAATTTGAAGGGAAATCAAGTATTAAGTTGGACACTCTAGTTTAGCAACATATTGCAAGGGTTTACGAATTTAGATTAGAAAACTACTATAAAAAACATGGACTCAAGTAACAAAACTAATTCATTAATTTTCTCATGTGGACGAATTGAGGCAATATGGTGACACTAATTCAGTTCCACACTAAAACTTGTGGGTTGATTAAGGGAGTCTATAAGCTTTGATGAGAAGCTACCATTGGCTTAGGCAGCTAAAAGTACCCAAGTTAATATGTCAATTGCAATGGTTGTCATATTGCTACAACTTCATAAGAAAGGACGAGATCCATAATAAAGCTAGGAAGATATTGTGAATTTACCTGAGGCAATGAATAGTATACATTACTGACATGGGTAAGAGTGTTAGCCTGTTCGACCACAGCATTTATCCAATCTGGATCACCATGCCCAAGTGAGTTCACTGCAATACCAGCCGTCATGTCCAGGTACTCCTTCCCATCCACATCATAAAGCTTGCATCCCTTTCCACTCTTAAACACAACAGGAGCTCGAGCATAGGTTCCAACAAACACATTCCTTTCTATCTCTATCACTTTCTCACTCTCCCTCGACAAAGGGTTTGCCTCCACCTTCTGTTGTTTGTCCGAAACAAGGCATGAGGAGACTTTTGGAACTTCAGCTCGGAATGTGAATCTCCTTCCTTTATCAGACTTAAACGCGAAAAGTGGATTGGATGGAGTATAAGTGTAAGACATGTACAGAGTTTGAAGAGAATGCGTCATGCTTCCCAGGGAGAGGAGAAGAAAAACCTCTTCCTCGATCTTACGACGCCCTGAAATTATAGTAGTATAAACAGGAAACCGAAGCTTTGCCAAACATTAGATTAAAAAAACAATATTTTCAAAAAAAAAACCAAAAAAACAATGTTCTTTGAATAAGTACCTGAACGAGGAAGGTTTGATCGAGATCTAGATATGCTCACCAATGCAACAGGGAAAAAAACAGATCGAGAGAGAGAGAAAGACTAAGCGAGACAAGGTGGAAGATTGGATGCCGATGTTCTTCAAACGGAGCAAGAGAATGCGATTGCTGCTTCTGCTGATCGGAAATTGCAACGACCAAATATTTGCTCCGTCATTTGAGGGATCGAAGAATTAGGGTTGACGGTCCACATACGTTTGGTAATAGCAGTTGGCGAGAAGCCGATTAATACTGTAACGGTGTTACGAATCCGATTTTGTGCCCTGCGACACATTGTGCGATGTAACGGACCCGTCCCAAATGACAGAACGTATTCTCACCGGGCCCATAAATAGCGTTAACGGGCCTACAGACGAAAGCCCATCAGTCATGAGGTAACTAAAAACTGGAATTTATTTGATTAATCTAAATATCATTATTTCGATAATTGAATAAATGAAATGCTACGATTTACCATCTTTATCATAAGATTTAATATTTATAAGAAAAGATAAATAGATTCGTATTAAATATTAAAATAGAAACATATTTTTTTTTACATTCTAGTGAAAGGAGTTTTTTTTTACATTCTAATCCTGGTGAGCGATCTTTCCTAGGCAAAAAATAAACCTTTGAGTTTTTACCTTCTACTTTAATCTCGTGCCATATAAAACCTTATTCTCTCTACAAATATAAACTTTTTCTATTTTTTTTTAAAATATTTTTGTAGTATTGTAGTAATTTAAACAGCTAGATTTACTAATTAGTGCTGGAATTTTCACTAATCACACAACTTGGGGTGAACAGCAAT
>JBBPFQ010000050.1:1475418-1487184 GCA_037974815.1 Kaempferia elegans
CCAGGCCAAAGGCGCCTTCGGTCTGGTCAGCGGCAACGGCAGCAGAAGGATAAAGTTTTATCTTTCGGATAAAACTTTATTCGCTAGAGGCGCCTTCAACCCTCTTAAAGGCGCCCCCAGCCCGACGGATCAGATTTCTAGATCCCTATATAAGGACTGTTTTAGATAGGAAAAAATATAGAACTTGAACACAACTCTTGTAATAATTTTCCTAGTCATTTTCCTTAGCTTTAGTGTCTGTAAGAGACTTCTTCGCTTGCAAAGAAGGAGTTTTCTACTGAGCTTGTATTCGCCTTGGATTAACAACCTTCTTGGTTGTAACCAAGTAAATTCCGCCTCTTATTTTCTTTTTATGTTGTGTTTAACTCTGTTTTACTAACCTTGAATCCCTGCTAGCCTAGCTCGAGATACTGTTTGTTTATTTGCAGGGCTATTTGACCTCCGTCTACCAGCCAAACCGGACCTACAGTATAGGATTTTGGTAATTTACCGGAATGATATGTTTTGACCATTTCGCCCGACATAGTACAAGATTTAAAATGCTCGACACATATAGTGTTCCTATGCTTCATCTCCTTCCTCTTTCAACCCCCAATCTTATTACTGACATCATGCATTGAAACATCAGCACAGCTCAAATTTTGAACCTTGAACAAGACTACTTAATCATTAGGTGAATTGATCCCTTCCACTTTTGCCTAGGTAGCTACATATTGTTTGCCTAGATTGCTTCTTAAAGTAGGGTAAGTCAGAATGATTAAGTCAAGCTGATTGGGGCAAAACAAAAACTAGTGAGGTAATTTGATTTATCTTATTATCTTTGATTGAGTTTGTTCTCTTACTATTATGCTAGATACCTTCTGAAGTCATGTATTGTCTATTTTATGTTCTTGTAGCAAAAAGGTGATTACGCTGTGCCTCACATAACACGTCTTCAGGTTATGTGAAGGGAGACAAATCACGGGGTCGGCTTATAGCTAGGACTGTAAATGAACCAAACGTTCGTGAACAAGCTTGGTGTTCCGCTTGGTAAGAGTTTGTTTATGTTCGTTCAATATACACAAAATCAATTAAACAAACAAGCTTGAACAACTCGTTAAACTAAACAAACAAGCTTGAACACATATATGTTCAGCACGTTAACGTTCGGTAGCAGCGTTCGTGAACCATGTTTATTAATAAAATTCTTATAAGCAAGCTAAATAAATATAAAATAAATAAATTTGAATTATCAAGCTCAATAATCAATCAAACAAACAAAAGTCTCAAATAATCAAACAAGCTTAAATTGAAAGCTCGATAACATCTAAATGAACCAAGCTCATACCAAGCTCGAACCAAGCTCAAGCCAAGCTTGAATTGAGAGCTCGATAACATATAAATGAACTAAGCTCAAGAAGCTTCAAACAAGCTCAAGCTCATAAAAAATAAACCAAGCCAAACTTGAACAACCATTTCAAAAGTTTGGTTCATTTTAAGCTCAGCTCGGCTCGGCTCGATTACCTTATCAAACAATCTTAAACACCTCAAAGCTCGGCTCGGCTCAGCTCGTTTACAGCCCTACTTATAGCCAACCGCCAAGTTGGCTAGGGGTATATTTTATGTTATGATATCATGTTTGATTACATGTTTAACGTTTATCTTATAAATTGTGCTCAATATAAGTTCATGTTTATTGTCATGGTATTGTTTATAAGCTAAGGTATTCAATGTTATATGATTTGTAGTAATAATATGGTGTATGTTGAATTAGTAGATAGGACGGATGGATATCACATGTTTAGATGGAGCATGTAATATGATAGTTGTGCTGAGGAGGCCTATGTCCTATGTTAATTATATTCATAGATCCATTGGTACCACAAAAACAGGAGTAATGAAAACCTATACCATTATATCATTTTATTTGAGTATAGGATGCTAGCCATTATACTATCCAAAACTATTGATTTTAGGCAGTCATTCATGTAATGAGCATGTGGTGCCACAGTTAACATGACCATAGATTGCAGAGTTATTAGTGCATTTATCATACATGTAGTTATGTTCTGTTGCAGTTGTAGGTTGTTGGAATGCTATCTTTAGCTATAACATTTATATCAAGTAATATGCATAGCTAAAGGTGGTGATTTTGTATTCATGTTATTGAATACGATGCTTAATTGATGGTGTTGCTGCACCTTTGATGTTAGTTGATATTCATAAATCACATTTTTCACATTCCTAATCAGGGCAGTTATTTTTGTTGATTTACTTTCCTTAATTCCTTTTGCCTTCCTAATCAGCAGCAGAGGATGTTTGGCAAATGAGATTTGAGTACACACTTGTTAGTAATGTTGTTCAAAGTCTACATAGATCCTTTTGTTTTTCCTTATTAGTACTTAGCTTTTAGTCCTTACGTGTGATATTCTTGGGCTTCTGTTGTGCATTTTGCTTCTGTTGTGCATTTCTAATAGTGACACATTATGAAAGTTGTCTAGTGTACAGTGACATTGTCCATGGCAAACAATCAAATTGTCCTATTTTTTGCCTAGGACACTTGAGAATCTTTTTCTTTCCCTTGGTCTATTGTGTTGTTGTACATGACATTTCAAGAAGAAGCCTACTCGAAAGATTCATTCCAATGATCTCTCTTATCCTCATGAGATGTTGTTAGCTGTGGTGTTTTAGGGCTAGATGGATTGTTAGATTGTTGGCTATGTGCTCCATTAGCTCCATAACCTTTATTTTACATTCGTATGTATAATATTTTTGTTCATTATTGTCGTGCCTAATCAACATCTAAGATCAAGTTTGAGGGTGCGTGTCAGAGGTATTTACATTACAGACTTATTGCTGCAGTAGATTCATATTGATATTTTAGGTTTAGAATTCCTATATTGAGTTATATATACGCATGTAATTATCTCTTCGCAATGCATTGTTTTCTTTTTCCAACCTTTCAATATAAGTGGCAACTTAATAGTAACGCCAACTTTTTATTTTGAGATGAAAAGTTTAATGAATATTTTTACATGCTTCAACATTCTTTTCACAATTTAGACTTTCTCATGTTATTAGCTCTCAGTAATATATTCCTCTATAAGATGGGTCTTTTACAATATAAAGCTTTTATAATTGAATTTTTGTGAGCACCTAAAGATTTTAGGCATGCTCTAAAAAAGTAAACAAATAGGCAACTGAAACTTCTAGAAACAACAATAGCTTTAGCTCTTGATCATATTAGAACTAGTTTTAAGAACACATATGAACTAGTTTCATGAATAAATAGACAATATAAAAACAAATAGAGAAGTGGTGTTGCCATACCTTTAGCACAGAAAGTGCTTCTTGCGAAGCCATTCTTCTAGCAGCTTTAGAATTTTTGTTGCTTGATTTAAATGTCAACCGTACATCATTTATATCAATTTCTACCTTAACAAGATATCCTTCATGGAATTTAATTGGTTCTGGGAGCCCCAACACGAAACCCAAATGCTGACAAAGTTCTCGTAGATCTCTAGTAGGATTAATCTGAAAACTAGAGAAATCCAAAGCAGATTTCAATAGGTTTTGCATTAAATCCCAAGCAATCTTTAAGTTAAATCCAGTGTCGAGAAGTACCGCACCAACAGAAGATTCAACTATGTCACCAAGTACCTAACAAATTGATGTCAAATTCACAAATTAATCCACGACATAGTGAACAAATAACTTTTTTCTAATACAAGCAAACAGTAGAGTCCAGACAAACTGAAGTATGTTGATCAAGAAAAGGTGCTGCAGCTGCAAAAGGAAGATGTATCAATGAAAGTTGCTTTTTGCTACTTGAATAATTATAAAATTGGTATTAATTTCACTAAATTCCCCAGAAAATAACAAGCATACACCAAAAAGCACTATTACCTTCATAGCATGGGATAGATAAAACCAACCTTGTGTAACGGTTGAAAATATAAACAGAACCAATGCCTGAGGTATCACTCCATATTGCCAAACATATACTTATCAGTCCAACAAAAGAATGAAGATCAGTAAAGTCTTGAGGATCCATAATGTCACCATCCTGTCCTACACAATAGGAGTGATACAGAGACCAGTGTCTACCAGGTGCTACAATAAGCCAACAGCAATTAGCATTGCCTGAGAACTAGTAGCCATTTTTCCAGCTTTCCATCTGATTTTTCACCTATAGATACCTAATGCATGCTCACTCAATCTTGCTGGTGAAACAACTCTTGCCTTGTGATTGGATTTAATCATGTTTTATTTTGATATGTTGGCAATGTGGTTTAAGTTAGGTCCTCCATATGGATTTAAATGTGCATTGAGTGTGCAAATCGTTTGACAGTGCACATGATAATCATTGGGATCATGTGCTCAACGATTGGAGACATGGATCGTGTGGAGGTGGTGCTGAATGGACCCAATGGGATCAAATTATGGATATGACAATTGTTAAGATTGTGGAGCTCAGCAAGGAGCTTGCTGCTTGAAAGTTTGGCTTGGATTGAGTTAATGCACTTGAGCTTGGGGAGGAGCTCAATGGACTCAAGCATAGTAGGCTTGGATTGATAGTTGATGGAGTATGTTACCTCAGAGTTGGCTTGGATCGTGTTAGTGAACTAGAAATAGAGGAGGGGCTTGATGGACTCTAGAGGTTTGGATCGAGGTGTTGCTCTAAATTTGCATAGCAACATTGGACTCAACAAGGAGTTTAATGGATTCAAGGATCTAAAGATCTGAAGGCATAAGAACCTTGAGAGATTGTTGAGTGAATGTAATTTTTTTTTTGTCTTTGAGCATGTAATATTGTGATTGCCTAGACAATGTGTGAGCTACCTAGGGATTGATTACCATGCTAGATTAAAATGTTTTGTGATTGTGCTTGTATGATATCATTTATCATATAATTATTCTTTTGGTGTATGGTAAAGGCAGCTTAACTTGAGGGCTGGTAGCTAGAATAGAGGGGAACTCAATTTTAGTGGGAACTTTGAGTTTTTGATTGCTTTTACATTTGTCATTGGGAAATAAGAAAAATGTATTTACAATAAATAAGAAAATCTAAAAAGTAGAAATATATCTTCTATTATTTAATAAATTAACTCCTTACTTAATATTTATAGAGTTTATTAGTATAATATTAACATAACATTACCAAATTTATGACATAGAAAATTAGAGAACTTTGATACAAATCTGACACAATTGCTCACTCATTTAAGTCCTGTAAACCACAACTTATCACATGGTAATAAATTGATATGTTAAGATCTCACTTAATCCTTGACAACCTTAGTAAGGTCCCAAGTCTCCTTAGTCAGTAGCATGTGAGATCCAACTGGTGGAAGACCACTACATTTAACTGTTTCCAAATGGAATGTCTCATCATGACTAGGCCTGTATCCACTTTCACCAAATACAACAATTAGCCATTGTTATAGAGGTACAGAACTAACTAGATAGGGCTAAGCATATGCCAAAATGCTTATGTTCAAATTAATGATAGTTCTCTCATGTAATGTTCAAAGTCTACCAAATGTTCAACAATTAGCCAAAATGCTTATAATGCCCCTTGTGAGCCCACCACTACCTATGTTCAGTTAAACTTAGGTTTCACAAGCTCCCCACTCCTGATTTAACTGTTAATGCTCAAAGTCTACCTAATAACCCAAAATTATTCTTCATCAAAGAAATATAAAGATCCAATCCAATGATGACACAATAAATTCCAAGAAGGATTAGATTTCCTCTAAACCCAAGTATACCAACTGTCAAAAATGAGAGAACAAGTTAATTAATTTGTAGGTCCAACAGTGTCTTAAAATGGGTAAACTCAGACTGTGACACTTGACATATCTTAGTTTTATAAATCACTTCGTAAGTTGTGTGCGCCCCAATTATCTTAACTGCATGAATCTTATCTCTCCATTAAGATTTATGCAGGAGTAAATCATTATAGAGATTCAATTTTTTTAAATCACATTTTATTACACTAATACATAGTAAAGTGGTGTGTCAGATATCAATGATAACTAAAGCATGAATACACCAATGATGAACCATCAAACAGAATCAATTTACCTTTGGACATGCAGGTTCCTCGATGAGGTCCTTTTCTAAATCAGATAAAAGAACAAAACTTTCAAACTCATGTACTGCTTCCGCAAGACAATTTGAATCTTGTATCAGATACTTATGAAGGGATCTCTGAATAGCTACATTTGCAAAAGTGTTGTTGTTAACTGTTAATGAGCGTAAATCTGTTATTTGACCTGGCTTCAATTCTGGATAAGCTGAGTAGAGATATGATGTAATCAAGTAGTCCAAGATGGCATCTCCAAGGAATTCTAGTTTCTAATTAAGAAATAGAAGGCAGTTCATGCATCAGAAAAACTTTATATGCAATGTTCAACTTAGCTTATTATACTATGAAACTTTGATTGGATTCTTGTAATAGATTTAAACATGTCATTAAAAGACAGACCTGGTAACATCCACCAGAGTGCTTACTGTAGGAAGGATGCACAAAAGCTTCAAGAAGAAGGCCTTTAAAACGAAAACTATAACCTAGTTCTCCTTCCAGTCCCTTCACATTGATATTACTCATAAGAGACAAATTATTGTTACTTGAGTCACAAATTCTATAAACATTTGCAATGTCATAATCTACTGGAATGCCAATCCAACGTAGAAATGCAATTGCAGCTTTGAACCCACTTTCAACAAGAAAAGCACCAATAAGAGCCTCAACAACATCAGCAATGGTTTTCCTTTGCAGCCATTGATGTGATTTGGTGCATTTAATATTACATCTTTCATCTCCACCATTCTCATCGATCTTTCCTCGAGGATGAATAATAGATTCAGTATCTGTATTGCAAAACTGTTTACAAGGGCGGCCAAGTGCAAAGAATTGTGATGGATCAAACATATCATCATGTATATAGCCCTGAAATTTAAATACAGACAGACAATTAAAAAAAATAAAGTTTGATTTCAATGGACTTGTAAATATTGCCAAATCAGTTATCAAAAAGAAACAAATTAAGCTAGTGTAAAGATCTAAAATAGAAAAGTCTCAAGAAGAGAACTAAAAACAAATCTGACAAAGTGCAACAATAAATTGGACCAAAAAAATTTTGAAAAAAAAAGAACATGGAAAGTAATTTGAATTATCACTTTGCAGTTTGTAGGAAAGTTGTTCAAGACCATAATCAACTATGAATAACTGCAACAAGCTTTGACCAAAATACACTACCACAAAGCAAATATATCTATATCTATCTATCTATATATATATATATATAGCTTTGTTATCCCACACACCCTCTGCACATCCAAAATTTTTATTCGATTTAAATATTTTTTTTTGCCCTAAAAAAATTGATATATATATATATATATATATATATATATTCCCATTTCTCTTGTAGAATATGTTACAAGACAATGTATTGATTTCAGCAAAAGAAAAAAAAAATGCAAACATAAGCATCCATACCTTTGTTAGATAAAATTTTGAATGCATTTCTTTGACCCATATTCAAACTCATCCATGAATAAATTTTCAGTACAAGTTAAATTTTATTCACTTCTCTTCATTAATAAAGAATATGTAACAACAATTCACTTTTCAAAAATATTCTAATATAATATGGTTTATTTAGAATTTAGAATATACATAAAGCTATAAAGAACTCAATATTTTAACGATATTCATGACATATAATGGTATTTATCAAATTGATATAATTAGTAGGCATAATTTCAATAGCCATACATAAAGCCATTGGATCCTTGTCCTTTATACACTTCCTTTCTTTGATTTGAATAATCATGAACTATCCTTGTCATATTAAAACTCAGGTGCCGCTATAGAAATTACCATGATCTTTGAACTCTGTTATTTATCATTTTCTTGCATATGTTTAACTGCTTCATAATTATTTAAGACCTTTATACTTCTGTGGTTTTGCCAATCTTGTAAACACATTCATTATTTCATTACATCAACTACGATTCCTACATCACCACATCATCATTACCATTTCTCTTGAAGTTACACCTTGTTTTATACTCTTCAATTAGGCTGGTATCTAATTTTATTTGCTATGGAAGTCCACATAGTCGCAGTGTTGTCAACATTGCGATACTAAATTTCTTCTTTCTCCATCCTACTTTTACTTTGAAATGAAGTTTAGTCACCATGCATGTTTCATGTGGAAGATAGAGTGCTCCTGCACTCAATTGGACAATTGCAGTGCCCCATGGTTGCACATGGTAAGAGGATATCCCTTCAAATTGACCAATCATTTGGGATGGAAAGAGCACCAGCTCACTCCAACACGATATCACATCTTAATAAGATGGAGCAAATCCTTCAGTCATGATGGGCATGAAGCAGTGTGCTGTTGCTCTATGCTCAGTCCCACGAGGAAAAATATCAGATCCAGGTGTGCAGATATTAAGAGTGTCACTCCCACCACCACCGCCTCCTCCCAAAGAATGATTCAATGAGCTACATCCAACTTCAGCATTTAGAACAGAAGTGGAGATTGCTAAGACAAAAGGTGATTTCCAAGGATACATAAACAAAAAAGGTGTTACCTGTAAATTTTGTGCAATTGCTAGCTCATATAAATTTGAATTATTCACAACACCAGATCTCCTTCTGGTCAACTGCCCTTCATCAAGGGCCTCATAGGAAAGAAAGCTTTGACGAGCAACTGCATATTTCAGGAAAGAATCACCAAGCACTTCAAATCTCTCAAGAGAAAACCGTTCCAAACATCTTTCTGTAGTAAGGGCTTCTAGGATCTGCAATTTACTTATTCTGATTCAGACAAAATAATTTAATATGTAGACGTGTGTGTGTGTGTAATAATAATAATAATAATATTATTATTATTATTGCAAACCTATGGACAGACTACAATCTGATAACCCAAAAAGAATGAGAACACATACACAACTAGCTCTAACTGCAGAGGCCTCTGGGAAAGATGAGGACAACACATTCTTCAGTTCAATAGCAACAAGAAGATTTTCAAGGCGATGCATCAAAGATGGTAACAAAGACAAAGTACTCCCAATGTCTTTAGAGAATCCAACTATTTTTAAAGAACAAAGCTCCGCAGGCAACTGCATAAAATGCTCATTTGATACACGGGCCTCTGTTTTTGCAAAGAAAGGGTCAAAGTAATGGTTATTATAGTAAATAAGACCATGTGCAATACATTAATAGGGCAAAAGATGATCATTGATCACATGAATCTCAACTACGATTGTATTAGAATATTAATGATTATCACAACCATTTAACATGTGCATTTTGTAGTGATATTTGTGAAGCAAGCAATTGAGATACAACTGAAACACTTTGAATCAGCTGCAGACTTGCAATTTTGAAACTCACAATGAACTAAACAATGAGTTTATTATCCAGTAGCACTATCTCATACAACATATAAAAAAATTCAGTCATCATATCTCACAAGGAAAATTTAGACAAACATATACAGGGAGACACATTATTCGAGGTGATGGAGGACCCCAATAATTGGAGAACCAGAAACTCCAAGCAGTGAACGTTTGAGTGACAAGATATATGAGCAACAAACTTCTAATTATTTAAATCCATACACCCATTCTAGAACCTGTTGAAGTCAATAATGTGTTCCCTTCCTAGTGCAAAACTGTGGTAGAACCACAAACTCCAGTCATAGTGTTAGTTATTGTCAATTGTGCAACTGCTATAAAAGGTTTCGTCCTCATAATGGACAGTACATCAAATTTTCTGAACCAACTAACCGCCATTGAGGATAAGATCCAACCTTTTGCAAGATTGTAAATTTTGGTCATATTTCTAAGAAATTTTTGAAAGAAAATATCTTATAGGAAATGACCAAAGTTGTTAAAGGCGCGCCTCAACACGCCCGAGGCACACAAGGCACATCAGCCAGCGCATTTGGAAAAGCAAGGCAGGCACTGTCATTCAGGGGCGCCTTCGCACCTCACCTAAGCCGCGAACTAGGTGCGCCTCTTGTACAGTGATGTAGATATATTTGGAGTGGGCCCCACATGGAAGGGGTTTTCTTGGTTTTCCTTTGGAGTGAAACAAATGGCACGCGGGAGAAAAAATGACAACTTTACCTTTCTACTTCTCTCACGCGCGAGCATGCCGACTCCTCCCCTTCCACTTCACGTGCACGACGCTGCCATTGCTTGAGTCGCGCCATCGTACCTATCAACTAGTATGTGCTTTTTCCTTCTTTTTTTCTTTTCTGTTCTTTTTCTTTTCTTCTTTTTCTTCTGGTATCTAATTCTTCTTCTTGATGAGTTGCTGGTATGTGTTCTTCTTGCTACATTTTTCTACTTTTTTTTTGGTCCTTTTTTTCAGTTGTATATTCTGGGCTATTCTAATTTACCTTTGGTTTTTACTAAAATAAGTTGATTGTTTTATTAACTATAGTAAAAAATAATGAATTAGTTGATTTGATTGATAATTTGTGGCTGTGATGTTGGCATATTGTTGCTGTTGTCAACTATATTGGAATTGAAGATTTTATTTCATTGGGGGATAGGAGTTATGTTAACTGTAATTATATGTACAATTATGTATATAGTATATATGCCTAATAATTTCTTTTTACAAGTATATTATAAAGATATTGATTTTATTTTGTTTTTGATTTCTCAAGCTATTTTCTTGTTCAATTATCATGGAAGGTAGTAGTGGTGCTCCAACATATGCATCAAAAGATCTTACATGGAATTATTTTCAAAGAGTTAATCTGGATATCAAAAAAAAAATTGATTTGTAACTTTTGTAAAAAAGTTACAAAAAGGGTATCTATTGTGCAAAACAACATCTTGTTCGGGGTTTCGAAATACTACTATTTGTAAAAGATGTCGGCCTCATGTACGTGAAGAACTTAAAATTTTTATGGAGAAAAGTAATCTTTCCAAATTTACAACATTGGACTTTAAGATGTAGACCTTCTTGGTGATGATGAAGATATGGATGATATTGGAGCTAAAACTATGAGGCCTACAAGTACAAGTTATAGATCAGTGAATATGCAAAAAAAAGTCAAGACAAATAGATCCAATGGATATGTATTTTGCTCCTAATGTGCAAAAATATGTTGAAAGAAGAAAGGGTAAAGAGAGACAAACTACGATAAATGGGGCATACAAGAAAGAATTGAAAGAAAAAGCTTGTGTGACCATAACTGAGTGGATGTATGAGGCAACAATTCCTTTTAATGTCGTTAACTATTCGAGCTTCAAAAGGTTGTTGGACTTAGTTGGCCAATATGGTGTAGGTTTAAATGAACCTAGTTATCATGAGGTGTGAGTTCCTTTTCTAAAAAAGTTATTGATAGTGTGACAAATGATTACATTAAGTCGTGTGAAACAGAATGGACCAAGTATGGTTGTAGTTTGGATGGACAAACAAAAGGCAGAGGACATTGATTACGTTTTTAATGAATTCTCCTAAAGGTTCAGTTTTCATTGAATCGGTTGATGCTTCTAATTATGCAAAGACTAGAGAGAAAATGTTTCAGTTGCTTGATTGATTTGTGGAGCGTGTAGGAGAAGCAAATGTTGTTCAAGTTCTTACGAATAGTGCAAGTAACAATATGCTTGTCGGTAAGAATCAATTTAATTCTTTCTTATTAGTATTATTTTTCTTATATATGTTAAACATATCTAGTTTTCTAACTTTCTTTTTGGTAGGAAAATTATTAGAAGCAAAAAGGTCACACTTGTAGGACT
>JBBPFQ010000050.1:1576386-1592068 GCA_037974815.1 Kaempferia elegans
ATATATTACCCAGGACAAGAAGTACATCTTCTTAAAGAATCATTGACGAGAGAGGAAAAAATAAGAACACTAATGAGAGAATGAGTCAATAGAATAATCAACTAATTATGAAATGGGATGAAAGAAATAAAATTCAGTCTTGTAGCTTTATATTAAATTTTAAGATTAAAAATATAATAATTATAATTAATATATAATTAAATTATAGTGACAGTTGGAATTAATTGAGGAGCATTGAAGCTGCAATTAAGACAGCAAAATCTGCAAAAGAAGCGTCTACATGCAGCATGCGCTTATGATTCCATGATGCAGTTAAGCTTGTAAATCTTAATTATTAACTCTATTTAATTTTTTTTTAAATACTAATGGGCCTCAATTTTATTGGAAAATTGGGGCCCTAGGCATAGACCTTAACGGCCTATGCCTTGAGCCGGGCTTGGCGTTGTCCATGTACGATTATCTCATGGAAGACGTCTTCCTTACACGGGAGGAGTGTTCAGTCGTAAGAATCGCCCACGGGCGATATGCACAGGTATCGCCCAGGCTAAAAATCCCAATACTGCAAGTAACTACAAAGATATGATCCATATGTAATTTCAAGGGAACAGAGGATTACCAAAGAGAGATTTGATACTTGGCTTCCTCAATTTGCCCTTCTTCTTCAGTTCAGCTAAAAACGAAAGCAAACATAATGATAAGAATGCATGTTAATGCCAAGAAAGGATTAGACATTATTACAAAGTAACACATATGATAAATATCAAATATAGTTCTTAAAATTATTTAAATTTAAATGTTACAATACTATGATTTGAAGTTAGTTGCATAATGCTGAAGTTCAATTCCTAAAGCTGATAAAAACAGTATATTCATACAACACAATCAAACATAAGAAATCATTATAAGGAAATGAACAAAGTTGACATCTCAGTAAAAAATTATATTTGTGCAAAAAAAAAAAAGAGAGTAATTTATATGTAAAAAAGATGAATATACTCATTCCAGGCACTTCCCCATCATTGACTATTTCAAAGTTTTTATATGTGTATCCCATAAAATTCAAATCCTTGGATGAAAGCATCTGCAACAGTAGAATCACAAGGTAACGGAATGAGTATTTTAGGTTTTATATACTTTAAATTCATAAAAAATTATGGTAAAAGTTCTTGTTCTACCTTTCTCCAGGGGCCTGACTTAGATGAAGATTGAATTTGGCTGCCAGACTGCGAAAGATTGACAGGGAGGGGCATGCATATTAAAGTTCAGAAGATCCAATTGTTCAAACAAAATTTACTATCCAAGGTACCTCTTCGAACTTTTCGAAGTTTTGGGTATCCAGTTCATCTTTCACTTCAGGTATAAATGCGGCCTCCATTTCGTAAAGTTTGTCCCACTCAACACCATTGAACCAAGGGTGATCCTGATGTAGCAAAACTATCCCTTGTTATAACCTCTTCCATGGAGTCCCTTTTAAACTTATTCATGACCAAAAGCCAACCTTTATCTCATCAGCACCTTTCGTGCCAAGTCGTTGTTCAACATTACACAAGAGTCTACTGATTAAGTCCTTCGCTTCGGGAGATATTTTTGCTTCTTCGGGGAACTTCAGGTGTGTTCGCCAATTAACTATCTACATATATTAGTCCAAAACACTTAGACTCTTGAACTATTTTTGTTGTGTTGATTTTTGTTATTATTTTAGTTCATTGCCCTACGTAGGAGAAAATTCAGCTTCGGCTACTAAGAATTTATAGCAAAGGTTACAAGGAATAAGAACAAACCTTTCTGCAGGTTGTCATAGGTTCATCAGAATAAAATGGAGGATAACCGATAAGCATTTCATACATGATGGCTCCTAGTGACCACCTATGAGAAGGTGAACAAGGAAGGTCACCATCCAATGCGAGATGTAAATTGGAAAAAAAAAGAGGCAAATTGTCTTACCAATCACATTCCACCCCATAACCCTTCTTCAGTAGGACTTCTGGAGCAATGTAGTCAGGCGTACCAACCGTAGAGTATGCCTGAAGAATTCATAGCAATGTTAAAGAGAAGCTAGATCTTAGATACTTGAGGGATAGTGGCAATACAACTTTGCATTGTGTGCAACAGAAAACAACCCCCTTGAACATACCAAGAAGAAGAAGAAAAGTGACAAGAGAGTTATAGTATGGTTGGACCTGAAGCCACCTCTACTAATAGAATTTAAGTATGTATGATAAGTTACAAAAGAAACCTGGATAAGCCACTGCTTAAACTATGTGCCAAAAGTACTCAAATATGAACCAATAAGTAGCTTGGTTTATATTTATTGTATCTAAAAGAGAATTATAAGGTTATCAATACCCAAAAAAGCTATGAAAAAGCATTTTATCGATATAGTCTTAATCTGATGATTCTTAGGCACAACCCAAGTTTCTTACCAATGACCTCCTATTCTTTTGCCAGTGCTCTAGCTGCTCCTGTTGAGTGCGTTTCGGTAAAGATGGCTGTTCACTGAGTTGAGGAGAACAACTAGAGTTCCTTCCACCATTAGTGTCCTTTTCTTGCAAATTCGGAAAATAACAATGCAATGGCTTACACAATCCAAAATCTGAAAGCTTAAGGTGGCCATATCTGTCTAGTAGTAGATTATCAGGCTTTATATCCCTGAAAAGCAAATTTTACATGCTGATTTGAAAAGATGATATTAATTCTGATACATTTCCATGTTAAGCTTGTGATAACCTGTGAATGTAATTGTGCTTATGAATAGACTCGATAGCTAGAACTGCTTCACCAATATAGAATCTAGCTTCATCCTCAGTCAATGTATCCTTTCGCATAAGCAATGTCATCATATCACCACCAGGTAGATACTCCATAATCAGATACAAGTAGTCAATGTCTTGGAAGGAGAAGTATAGCTTCACTATACAATTCCTATCGATCTCTGCTAGAAGATTCCTTTCAGCTTTAACATGCTCAACCTGGCCTCGACGTAACATTTCAGATTTCTTAAGCTTCTTCATTGCATACACATTACCAGTGTCTTTCTCCCTACAAACCCAGACCTGCAGGATGTTTTTCACAGGGAGTTACATGTAACATCATAGCTGAACCGAAGACTTATTTCGTCAAGTTGTTTTTCTTATTTCATTAGACAATTTAGTTTTTCAAATCATCAAAAAACAAAAACATCCTTAATAGCATACCTCCCCAAAAGCACCTTTTCCTATCATTGTGAGTAGTTCAAAGTCATCCACTCCCATTCTGTGCCTTTGAATGCGCATATACTCCGTCTCCTTCTTCTCGAGATACTTAAGAATATTGAGTTGTTCTTCTTCCGGAACATCAGAATCTGCCAGCTTCTTTTCCAGACTACATCGTCTGTAAAACATCGAGTTCTGGTTGAATATTCATGTAAAGGAATTCAACTCAAAACAAGAACATTCACTATTGTTGAATGACACGAGAACTTGCATTTGATTAGGATCCACTTTAGTACAAACCAATGAGTTCTACTTCAATCTTTTTTACATTATGGGAAAGCAATCAAAATAAAAAACTTTGCATCAAATTATTATATATACAATAAACAAGAGAATCACATTCATTTTTGTATCAAAACCATATATATACACCTTTCCTTTCGTTCGTGCAAATTTTTCATCTGCTCCTTGTAATGATTTTCTATGTATTGTTTGGCTGCAGCTACCTTTTGCCTCGTAATATTGGAATGCTCTTCTTCATAACTCTCGATGTCATTCAGTCCCTGATCTTTCTTCTTTGAAACCTTTTCTCTTTGCTGGAGTTTCTGCAGCCAACTCCTAGCCGAATCCATAACTGGAGGCGTAAACAAGATCAATACGAACTAGCACGAGATACCATTTTTCCTAAACAAAAGTGTTTCTTCAATGTATTCATTCAACAAAGCATTATGCGACTCAAAGGGTCGAAAAGAGGAGCGCAGGAGGCTACATAATGGACGTAAAGAAGAGGAGGAGGGAATTGAAATGGAGGGCAAAGAGTTCGGGGGAAGAATCGATGGGAACCGCAGGGAGAATTAGGAAGGTAAATAATATGGGAGGATGGGAAAACATGGGACAGCCATTTTGCATTAACGTTTTCCGCTTCACAAATAGGCATGCAGTCAATAATCTATATATGAAAATTTTCAAAATTTAGCTTTTATTTTTTTTATTAAAAAAAAAAAAAAATGTTGAATCACAGGTTTCTTAGAAAATATTGTATAACAAACTAGAAAATATTGTATAACAAACTAGAAAATATTATATATATATATATATATATATATAATATATATAGAATATCTAAAATTTTATCTCCATCCTCTCCTAGAGAAATTTCTGAAGCAATTTTAATTAATTGTACCATCGTCATCGAATAACTTAAACTTGGTACAACTTTAACTAAAGCTCCCGTATTTCAAGCACCAAATTATTATTTTGATTATTTTTAAAGAATGAGGTGAGCAATATTAAACTTATTACCGTGTAACCTTAGACTCTGAGTCACAGAAATAACATCTTATAAAAAATAAAAGCTAACGGGAGCTTCATGCACTAGACCGGATAAAAGAAACAATTACCGGGAATTTTGACGAGAGTGGCATGAATTGAACCACAACGTAATTAACCCACAAGAGATTCATCCAAAATCACAAAGTTTATGCATAATTGATACGACTTGTGCTAATCTGTCAGCTACACGGTAGGCAACACAGGTATATTTGAATTGGATTAGCATAACAAACATAATTGAGTAAACATAAAATTTGTATCTAGTGGATGCTTCACATTTTGAATGTGGAATGAAGATAATCCGTAGGCCACTCCTACAAGTGATTGTTTTCAAGAGAATATTCACACATCATATCAAACGAACATTTTGAGCATGGAGGAGCTTTCATGGATTTCTGAGGGCAGCCATCCTCTTCTCAATATCATCAAGTTCCGCGCTGCTAAACATCATGTGTGCATTAAAAACATAAAGTCAGGATATCAAAGGAAGCTGAAGAAAAAACATCAAGTTCCAATTGAATGTGTAGTAGAAGCAAATCCGTTGAAATGTAAATACAATTATCAATGTCATCGAACTGTGTTTATCCAAACTATTAAATTCAGCTACATAGCTATCCTTCGGTTGAGTTCTCAGTAATGTTATATGACTAGTAATTTGACAAGAAGATGATGTTATGTTTGTAGTATCAAAAGAGTTCAAAAGGACATCAGAAAGGCAAACCTCTCGGCATTTTGAGCATTCTTCTGTGAGATTCTTCCTTTTGGAGCAGATGACAACTGCAAGGATGTTTAAATGTCAAAGTATGAACTTAAATTAGGAATAGCCACTAAAAATATCAGACACCAAAGATACCAACATGAGATGCAACGTCAACACCAATTTCATCCAACACCTAAGAATATCAAAGAAAATTCAAAAGGAATTGAATTTTAGCAATGTGGATAATCTGAAAAAATCTATTGGAACAACACAACAGAAATTGCCTGATTCTGGTAGACTTAAAAATACCAAACAGAAATAAAGCATACCTTACTTGTCAGGTCTTCAATTTCATCTTCAGCTTCGTCATTGTCTAAAACTTCATCTATGGAGTCGGACATCATCACACTCTGAACTCGAAAGTGAAAGTTTACCATATAAAGGCGGCAGGGGAGGAAGATGAAGTCGAATAGGCGGCGGCAGGGGAGGAAGACAAAGTAGAAGAGGAAGCGCCAGAGAGGAAGCTGTTGTCGCACTTCGTCGGGGGAGGGGTGCTGTTGTCGAACGAAATCGCGGTGGAGGGGGCTGTTGTCGTGCGAGCCTAGGGCAAAAACCGAGCTCTTTTGTCGTACGAAGTCGGGAATGAGATTCTAAACCCGGAGGGTTGTCCGGGTTTCATGATTCCCAAATATTTATTCTCATACCCATTAACCAAACATCATGTTTTTCTATCATTCCCATTCCTTCATTCTCGTACCCCTAAACCAAACACCCCCTTATACAGTCCCCGGTGGAAAGAAATTTTTCGGAGGCAAATAAAAATTTCCAGAAACAAAACCGAACTCCTTTTGCGCGTTCATTCCCGTCGATCTCGAGAAGTCGTCGATGAAACCCTAGCGAATGGATCCCCCAGAAATCCCGTCGTTGACCTGATCTCGTCTCCATGGATTTCTCCTCCCTCCAGTCTCGCCCTTCTTCCTCCTCTTCGTCCTCTCTCGGCTCCAGCGGCGCCTACATCCCGCCGCACCGCATCCAGCTCCACCCCCGCCTGTACTACTCGGGCCCTTCCTCCGCCGCCTCCCGTTCCCTACCCCTTGGCGGAGGCGGACGCAGCTGGATCCTCGCTGCCGGTCTCCTCATCCTCCCTTTCCTCTTCTACCTCTTAGCCGCCGCCGGCCGGACCCACGTCTCGGCTCACTTCGACGCTCCTCGCCCCAAGGGTTTCGGCCTCGTCATCGGTGCCAGTTCTTCTGGGTCCCGGATCCACGTCTTCGAGTTCCTCAACGAAGGTAGGATCTCCTTCGTCGGCTCCGATGGCGGGGGGTCGGTGTCAATGCAGGTGAGGCCCGGTTTGGGTGCGTTCGGGCCGGCGCCGGAGGACGCCGGCGGGTCAATCGTCAAGCTGCTGGAGTTCGCCAAGCAGAGGGTTCCGAGAGCGGAATGGAGGAAGACGAAGGTGATGCTGATCGAGAATGGAGGGTTGGAGAAACTTCCCTTGCGGGTGAGGTTGGCAATTATGGACTCTTGCAGGATGGCTTTGAGGTCGTCTGGATTTATGTTCGCAAACGAGTGGGTTTCCTCCATCACAGGTTGTCTTCAAATGGGTCAAATTGGTCTTGCATTGGAATGATAATTTGTTGTTATCCTATTTCCTTGTTGAATTGCTAGCTCAATCAATACTATCCTTGTCTTTTATATTCAGCAATGCTTTTTAAAGGATTCTGATTAAAAAAATCTTTAATTTTGTCTTACAGGTCAAGATAGTCTTTATATTAATTCAGCAATGCTTTTCAGTGTATTCTGATTAAAAAAATATTTAACTTTGTCCTACAGGTCAAGATAAAGGGATCTATGCTTGGATTGCTGCCAACTATGTCCTTGGTACATTAGGAGGTAATCGTCAGGAAACTATCGGGATCATTGAACTTGGTGGGTCTTCGACGCAGGTTATTATTTCTATTCATTTAATCCCAATGCAAATAGTTTTTACTTTTTTCTTGATAATCAGGTTCTCATTTATATTGCATGTCATTCTTCCGTTTTTTATAATCCTCATACTAGGGATATTGGAATAATAATGTCCACAATTTTAATGTATGTATATGTATACATGTATATATAGATAGATGATATGGATATAACTTCTTATTGCTCGAGCAAATAAAATGCTATCCTAACTTTCTTATTTTCTTCTATTTTCTTTGTTATTATCGAGAGCTTTCATACTTTTCTTTCCTTTTCCACAAAACAAGTTTCGTTCTCAAAATTGTAAATTTTAGTTCCAATTTTTGGTAAGTTTCTAAAATAGACAATTTTTTTGATAGATATTGTTTAATAGAGAAAAGTATACGACAAAAGACAGATAATTTACATATTAGGTAGCTCTCTCATTGCTACCCTCACGTAGGAGTCTAAATTATGACAGTCCTAGTGCAGCTAATCATCCCCTTAGACCAGTGATACAAAGTATTATGGCAATTCCCATAATTTGTGCCCAATTATTGGATTGAAATTAGGCATGGTTAATTATGAACATATAGGAGTGGAATTATCATGCTATCCACACATAGATATGGGGACTTTTACTGAGCAGGTCCAAAGAATTTTTGTTCATTTCTATTGTATGTAAAATTCTGAAAATCTAATGCATCATTCTTCATTTTCAGCCTTGTTCATCATATTTGTATAAAATATAGAATTTTTTTTTTTTTTATTGTTTAACTTCTCTTGATTTAATGTGTTGCCGAGTATCTCAGTTCATTTCTTAACTTAGTGATCTTTCCACTTATTAACCGTGACTTGACTGGCTCGATTGAGCCAATCGAGACAACCATCCTGATCGAGATGATCAAGTGTCACTGCTTGATCAAGCCAGCTTGGGGGATTAACTGAATTAGTCCAATCTGGCTAATTGGTTGGGCTAATAGAGAGTGTAGATATGCCAATCCATTAAATTGGGCTTGCCCAATTACTAGGTGAAACAAGTTGGATTTAGACAACCAAGCAAATTGCACCACTAGGCTGACCTAGTTCCTAGTTGGCCAAGTTGACTAGGCAAACTGAGATGGTGCTGCATAAGAATAATCATCAGTTCATTGAAAATAAAAATTGTTGAAAACTTTAAATAATTATTTGTTTTTTTTAAATATGATTTCATTTTCAATCTGATCATTTCATTTTTTTCCTAAAAATATCCGAACAAACAAATTTTCATGAAGTATTTTCATTTAAAATTAAAACAGAAAAGCCTCCTTATCCAAGTGAATCCTAACATTGAAACTTTTCCTAAGCTGAAAAATCAATGCTTTCTATATAAACATGTGTATGGCATTGATCCTCTACTCTGAATAAGTGATGGTACAATTGGTTTTTCCAATTATAACCTATTTTATTCTGATGAATACAAACTCTACTGGAGCAATCCTACAAGATGCTGGAAGGGATGAGCCATAGTAAGACCGTTTTATCCAATTAGAATTACTTGAGCCTGAGAAAATATAAAATCCATCCTTTTCCATTTCAAGGTATTGGAAATTAACATTCTTCTACAGGGCCTTTGGCTGGTGGCTTTTTCATCCTATGGATAAATTCAGTTTCATTACTTATCCAAATTTGAGAATCAGGAGATATGCTAGTGCGAACAGGCAGTTTATAATTCTATTTAATTCCCTTGTATATTTCATGGAATTCACTGATGATTACATGATATTTTAAACGTGGTCTGGAATATTACTGCTAAATGAATTCTACCTTGCAGATCACATTCGCTCCAGAAGAGCCACCTACCACCGAGTTCTCTAGAATGCTTAAATTGCCTGGTGTTACTTATAACCTTTATAGCAAAAGCATTCAACAATTTGGTCAGGTAAGAGTGTCTCTGTTGTTCTCCCCTTGTCAAATTGTGATTTTTTGACCTCATCATCTTTAGTCTTATTATTGTCATTCACTTATTTATAATGATTTGTGTTTAATACTCAATGTCACATCAAAATTTTTTCTTGCTTTCTCTTTTTGATATTTGAACTTGGATATCATTATTGCCTATAGAAGAACTTGTTAATGAAGTAATCTACTCTTGTAATTCTTGAATTTCTTTTTACTGCAAATATCCATCATCATTATCATCCTCGTCAATTTTTGTTTATCCGAACTATTTGGGGTTAACTACATAGGTTTGATCCCTGCATTGAGCTTTAAGCAAGAAAATTTTACTTCTAATATCCATGTTACTTAAATGATAAATCTTGTTTTTTATTGCATTGAATAATTCTTTAGTCTATCTTTCTCTCTCTCATATTTTCTAGCCTTTATTCAACTCTTTTGACTATAGAATCCATTTGTCATCTTCTCCCATGGCAATGCCATCTCATTCTCAATCTATTTCCTCATTTTATCTTATATTGGATCTACACCTAAATGCTCTTCAATATTACTATTTTATTTTATTCTTTCTAGTAAGTTCACACATCCATCTTAACATTTTTATCTTTATTTTGTTGATTTTTTCTGTGCATTGTCTTTTAGCAACCAACACTCCAATCCTTAATTGAGATTTATGTTTATTGATTTTGACAAATTTTGATATTGTTTGTCTACACGTAATGTAACACTTAACTTTTTCTCGTCTTGGGAATGACATTGACAGTTCTATAAAATTATACTTTCCAAATATGGTCTACTTCATGCCCAAATTATTTCATTTGTAGATATCTTGCCTTAGTGAAATCCCATGGCTTTGTATCTGACCTAATAGTGTTAATGCAGTAATGCCAGTACCATTTCTAACATATGTTACTAAATGCATTGAAACATAGGTTTTGTTGAGTTTTCTGAGATATTTGATTTCTAGTTTTGTGAAGGAAGCTTTCAAAAACTGTAATGGTATGGATACACCAACTTCAAGAATCAGTGCTAGAAATCTGAAACCATCCAAGACATGGTACACAAATTGCATGGGAAATAGGTACTTGTTGACGCCGGCTGGTTTAGCAAGGAAAAGTCTTAATTATACTCGAACTGTATAAGTGCACCTACTTGGTACACAATGATTAAAAGTTTCTCTTTTTTTTTTCCGAAACTTAGCTGGAATTAGGTTAAAGATTATTTTTTGCTGATTATTGTTATTTTTCAATTTTTTTCATTGTTTTGCTTCTTCTTAGTTTGTAGTTGTGCTTCTTGGATGCTTCATTTGTTGCTTAACTAGATTAGTCTAGATACAACTCAGAAAAATAGATTGTATTGCATCTTATAAGCTGTTATGTCTTTGGGCAGATACTTCCCTTAAACTTGGTTTATTGTTTGAACTTCTGATAGATAATTGCTATCACAATCCTTAAAATCTTACCAAAACTTTCTCGACCTTTGTTTCTTATGTGTGTTTTATTATGGTCTGCATGATACTGTTCAGAAATACATAACAGCAATGATCAATGTCCTGAATACTGGTGTTTATAGTGCTATAGTAAAATTTCTTTTCTTTATTGTTTGGATATTTGGGTTCTTCATCTACTCCCTATTGTATGTATGGAGAACAACGACACTTAAGAGTGAAAATTGATCCGTCTATTGTGTGTATTTTTTTTAAGCAACAATTGTTGGGTACTTGGATCCACTTCATCACGAGTATGGCCATACTATATCCTTACTAAGTGTTATTGATGGGTTAATCTTGCCCAATTGCTTTGCTTTTTTATTGCATCTTCTTTTCTCACATAGGATGGTCTTTTTTACCTTAAGGTCTCTTATTATTAATTATATGCAGGATGTAGCTTGGGAGTCATTAATGCATTTGCATAACTACAGTATGACTGGGACAGGTGAGTTCTAAGATAATTTTATTTTTTAACTAGCCTTAATTGGAAAAACTTGCACTTTGCAAGTTCCAGATAAATATAGATAAAGTTGGAGGGCTATTGCTACTTGTATATGATCACATTAGCAGTGAAATTGAACTTGAAGTACCTGCAATTGTGATAATATTATTAAACGCTGAAGTTAGATTGCTACTTTATACATGTATTACTTAGATTTCAATTACTCTTTCTAGATAAATTTCCATTCGAGATACCAATTTTCACAGACAAGAAATATATTCCTACACATTCACCTTCATCTTGAATATATGAAACACTGAAACTTCATCTCTTACCCTTTTTTCTGTGCGTACACACAAACTGTTCTCTCTAGTTATACTCAAAAACTGTGTTCTGTAATATGTGCATTATTCTTTGTTTTAGAAGACAACCAGACTTGATATCATTTTTCAAGAGCTTTGATTGCAACAACATTCTTTTCCAAAGGCCAATAAATAGACATTGTATGTCTCATTTGAAGATGGCTCTGGTGTGATTGCTTATATATACAATACATCATATAATTGTCAAGCCCATACTTGATTCTAGTCAGTGTTATAGATGATCTCATTTGGTTCCATATTGATTAATACTTGAATGATGCATGTGCTGATTAAAATGCCCTAGTTATTCCTGAATTATATAATTGCACCTTATTGCATCGTGGAGAACCTCCTCTAGGGCTTATGGATTGCTTGCAGTTTCAAAAACTTGTATTGAATTCTAAACATTGGATGAGTCCTCTCTAAGGCTTTTGTTGAGACTTGTTGGAACTCTCAAGTTATTTGGGTGCACAAATATTTCAACGGGTATGGTAATTATCAAGAATCTATGAAAGTTACAATTCTCCCAAGCTACTTCCTCTCTCTTCTCTCATCTATTTCCTCTCATCTTTCTCATATTTTCTCCCTGTGTGTATAGAACGTCAGATAATTTGAGCTGAATGCCACTATGGTTTTTCTTCTGGAACTAAGGTTGTACTTGTTATGTGACATGCCCTTGCAATTTACAAGTGCTGAAATAAACAATTCACCTACATCTACAATTAAGATTCCATATCTCAATCTATACTTTTTACATAGGCACATGGTTCTCTTAATCAAGAATTCCACAACTGTATTTTAGTCGCCTTTGCTATGCAGCTTCAAGCTATATTGAGGAAACTATCCAATTTTCATGCCTCCCAAAAGCATACAACCAAAGTTTTATTGCGATGAAATCATCTAAAGTATTTCAGAAGAACATTTCAGTTGAAGCAGAGAACAGATTTGCTACGTGTAGATCAAAGGCCTATATGTTGTTACAAGGACAAGGTAGATTAGTGATATCTAATGATATATTTTCTATTTCTTATCTTCTGGATTTTCTGTTCTATGTTCCATATTGTATTTCCTATGTTGCTTATTGCCTATTCATTTCATTCTTGTCCCCATGTCTAGCAGCTAGTTGTTTTTTGACATCTTGAATAATAAGATAACTATGATAATGATTCAAGTAATATTGAGTAATCACATAATCATTCCTTTCAAGGGAATATTGAATTTTTCCTGAAAGATACAGATGCATTGAGGCAAATGACATCAAACAGTGATGATTGATTCTGCAATTAGTAGTGGAAGACGGGAGAAAAATTACCATACAAAAGAATATACTCAATAGCTGATGAATTTGAGGGTGAAAAATCTAATGCTATCAAACCTTATAATATGAGGCTTATTACATACTGCGGTATATATTAAGATTATATTTAGCTTATAAGACTAGGTAGCGGTGGGATCTTTATGCATAATTTGTTTTCATCTACTTTTATAGCCATCGGCTAATAATATAGTGAAAAGAGATAGATGAACATGCTGGGTTCTGAACAAGAACCGTGTTAGAACTGCCTCGAAGTGTAATTATTTTAGATCAATTTTCTTAAAATATATACTGGATGCATCATTTCACACAATTGAAAGTGTGTAAGTTGAGAATTGCTTTTAGTTTTTTTTAATCCATAATCATTACACTTTGTTCGCCCTTGTAGGTATTTGGTCAAATCCCCAATGTGAAATTTTACAAAGATTCAAGACTGAATTTAAAGGAATGCTGGAATCCCGTGAGAAATTTTACTTCGTTTCCGAGGTTTGTAGGTGATTCAGTTAACATTGTCCCCTGGTTGTGTAGCTAATAAAACTAAGCCATTGACTTCTTTGTGTATGGTATTTTTTCAAATGGACTTATTAGTTTTGCATTGTTTTTTTTCTTCTTACTGTTGCCTTCTCTCTTCACAGTTGTTTGGGATGACACCAAAGGCTTCCTTGTTAGATGTAGAAGCTGCTGGACGACATTATTGCGAAGACAATTGGGATAGTCTAAAAGAAGCACATCCCAGCATCCATGAGATGGACCTCATGAAATATTGTTTTTCATCAGCTTTTATGGTGTCTCTATTACATGATGGTCTTGGAGTTCCCATGGATGAAAAACAGTAAGCTTCACTAAATTCAGTTTCTTGTGATTTGTAATGCCACTCTATACTGGTAAACAAACTAATGGCTGCTATTATACTACCCCTACTAGCAATGTTGGCCCCATCATAATACCTAACATGGAGATTAAATTTGAAACATCAGATTATGATCTATAACTGATTGATCATTCCTAATAGTTACATGAATGGTTATTTAATTTCCTCAGACTCGTAACTAAGAATGTTGATCTTCTGGATCGCCTACCACGAGTGTTTCCTGATTTACCTGTTGACCGGTGGGGAATTTTCGTGGGGCCGGACCGGTTACCTCGGGCTCGATGTTATCCAACCTGATTAATCATATGAATGATTATTCAATTAAAAGGATCTTGTAGAATTCTTCTCCAACATAATTCAAGCTCAAATTTCTTTTGCAGGATAGGTTTTAGCGATTCCACAGGAGGCAGTCCTCTGGATTGGACATTAGGTGCATTTGTACTGCAAACAGTGTACCAGCACGAGTTAGATCCTGAAAGCTTCCCAAATATTGCCGGGAGCGATACATTAACGTTCATTTTATTGTTTGCGATAGTTGTTCTTGTAATTCTCTCTGTATTCTATGTATCTAATTGGCGAAAACCAAGGTCGAAGACTATTTATGACCTAGAGAAGGGGCGTTACATAGTTACCCATATGCCTGCCTGATCTTCGTTCCCACAATTTTGATAATGTATTTATGGAACATTGCGATTATTCTTTGTAGAGGATTCATTGATCAGATGAAATCTCCTGGCTCTTTAATTTTGCAGGTCGGTTCTCAACTCGAACTAATTAAGATTGATTGTATCTGCCCTGAGAAATTCTTCAAAGATACTCTATTCTGTAAGGATTGTCATCAAATAACAACTTTGGTTCGCATTGTCCTGGCCTGCGTCTTATATTGGACGAAGATAAGAATCGAAAGCTTTATCTGATCTCATCTCGCTCTATTGTCATCTTCGCCTAGCTAAATCAATCCTATCTAATTATACATATTTACTAGAGCCTTGCGTAAAGGTAAAATTATTGCCATGTAGATTACGGATTTAAATTGTGAAAATAATCTCTTAGGTCTCATAGATTGGTACATTTGGTATTTGTAAGGATACTTTTATAAATCTTAGAGTTAATTTTTAATGAATGTAAAATGTCTAATTAGGTGTCTGATCTTTCTTCAGCAAAAGGCCAGTAGATGTTTGATCTTTCCCCAAGGACCTTAAAGGTAAAATGTCTCTAATGTGTCTCTAATGATTTACATGCTTGTATTTTGTAATGGAGTTGATATTGAGCCGTTTGACGTGAGTGACATTACATTTTGGTCCAATGCGATGTGATTTTTCTATGGGATTTGTTGGTGGAAATTTCATGCATCAAGTTTCCCCTTTAGTGGTTCAAACTTTTTGAGCTACCCTAAGACCCATGGAATAATCAATTTGAATGGTCATATCAAACAAACAAAGCTATTAGAGTCAACCAAATTTTCTCACTACTATTTATTTGGAGAATAGAGTTCTCATTTCACATAATCTAGCGATAGACGGGAGGTGTGTCTAGGATGAACATAATTACTTTTTTACTACAATAAAGTCAACTAAATTTGCCAACGACGATTGAACTATTAGTGAAGTTGGGGCGACACATTAGGAGTTATCGTGTTTTTTGAATTTATTTGGTAGATAAAATATGGTTCCGGACTGTCTACCCATGATTAATATATCCATAATTAATTGGATCATAAAATTTGGATAATAATATAGAATCAAACAAACTTATAGGAGCTAAGCCAACAAAAGATGACCACTCTAATGCTCTGTTTACTTAGAGGGAGGGAAACAAAAATAAAGGAAATTTTTCTCCCGTGGAAAGTGTTCTGTTATTTACTTAATTAAAAAATTTAAAAGTGATGGAAATTATATTCCTTCGGCGGATAAATTTACTAGGAAAATTTATCCTCCCAAATCGGACGGAAAGATAGAGGAAAGAAAAGTAAATTAAAAAAATCACATAAATAGCCCCGTCCATTTTCTCTCCCCAAAATCGCCGACTCCTTTCTTGGTGAAATCGCGACTTCTTCTTCGCCGAAATCGCTGCCGAGTTCCTTCTTCGCGAAATCGCC
>JBBPFQ010000050.1:1723326-1735972 GCA_037974815.1 Kaempferia elegans
ATGATGCCCAACTTTAATTGAAACATGAGGCAGTCAAGTGGTCAGACCAAAATACAAAGGGCCGGGCCATTGGGCTAATTCGTAGACTTCTCGTAACATTTTAGTTTTTCTATTTATTTTTGTTTTATATAATTTAAATTTTTTCATTAATATATTCCTATGATAATTTCCTTTAAAAAAATAAAGAGATAAAAGGATAAGAGACAATATTATTGTATCTTTAAGGACCTTTGACTTTAAAGTCGGCTCCATAAGACACATGGATGGGCCTTAAAGGTTTGCAACTACAGGGACAGTGTGCTCTGTCCCTGTGGCTCTGCTCACATGATCAGTATAAAGAAATGGGAGTTGATGGGAATGAGTTGGTCCCTCTTTTGCTTTCTTGGTTCCTGTAGATGAATCAATTGATAGAGACGAAGGCTGTGAGATCATTCATTACCTGCAATATGATAGCTAAGCTCCAAAGCAGAGCTAAAGCAAAGCTGCTGATAAAGGAGGTAGCTTTTTGGTAACACTCGACACAAAAGTTGGACAGTGTTTGTTGTTTTGCTCACATCTTTCTTTTCTTGTAGTGGCATTGCATATTTTTATATTGGCAGTCCCACTAATCCAAAGTTCCAATACTTGAAAGGAAAAAAAATAATAATAATAATGCCCTCAAAACGTGCTAGTTGAAGTATGAGATATTACCATGTTAGATAATGAGATCAAAATTTGGTGTGTTCGAGAATTCTTCCACGGTGTCTTGGCTACTACATCAATAGTTAGTAATCACATATGTTTTACTTTTTTCGTGTTAATCGAGGGACGAATTGGCGGGGTGGTGGGTGAGTGAATCTCTTTTTGCCACATTTGTATTGTAAAATTTTTTAGTCCCCGCAGCAGTTGATTATGTGACAATTTTATTATAATAAGGTAAGAGATCAATTTTACCTCTAATTATATGAGGGTGAGCCTGTACTTTTGGAAAAAAACTCATTAAACCCTATTATATCTCGTGATTTATATTCATTCACAAAACATCGGACGAATTGTGAGGGACGTATAGGGTGAACATAATTACCTTTGGGTACAATAGTACTATCAAATTTTCAACCAGGAATTTGCCAATTGGCTATAAGCCAATCTCATGATTTGCTTCCTTTCATCTAACTTGAGAATAGACTGTAAAAGACATTTGAGACGAGATAATCATCCTTTATCATAATAATATTGTAAAATTTTAATGGACAAAATATAAGAGACGTTCAGGATGAGTCACCATCTACTCCAGTAAAATTTTAACATAGAAAAGAATAATATGTGATGAATAGTGAGGTTTAAGAATATCAAAACAGGTTTATTTTTTCCATTCAGGGAAGCAGTAGAGCATGGAACAGAGTCCCAAAGCTTTTCCGAAGCCCAATGCCCATCACTTTCGCAAGCAACCCATGTTGATTGTCTCACAATTCTTTTGATTTTTCCCTTCTCTTCCACAGGGCAGGAAGATGATCAGAAATCTTATCCATGAATCATGATCTCCTCTGTTCTCTTTCTCCATGTGAGATTGTTTTCTCTCCCATGGCCACTTGTTTCTCTCATTAAATAAACATGCACACCCCCATTATTGACTGAAAGAATCCAATTTCTTTTTGCACCACCTCCTGCTGCAAACATGCAGACTGTGGCCCCATCAACTGTACGTGACTGATTCGTTCTTAATTTACTGAAAAGAACCAGTTCAAAAATCACTCGCCGGCTGCAAATTTGACCTCCATCAGTAAAAAAAAAAAAGAAAGTTGGAATACCAGCACTACTTGCATGAAGGCTTCTGGATTTCTTGCTGTCTTACCTCTTCCTCGTTAATCTTGGGAATTGAAAGTGAAAGTCGTCTAGTGCATACCACTCTTCCATTTTAAAATCCTTACCCAGTTATCCTCACGACATGTGCATGCATTTGGAGATCAGTGCAGTGTTTGAAAGGGTGCATTTGGAGCATATTCTGCCGTTTGAGAGCTCAGACACTGAGGAGTGGGGCTTTGATTGATGCATTGTCGGTACAGTACACAAGCTCGGAGAGAGAGAGAAAAAGGTAAAGGGAGAGAGAGAGAGGAGTCGATGGCTTAGGGTTGAAGTAGATTGGAGGCAAAAGAAGCGACTTTCTTAGCTGGTAACGCTAAAGATCTCGTCTTTTTATCACTGAACTGGAGAGAAATGATTTTTGCTATCTTTCATCATGGCAATGGCCGAATAAGGGATCACGAGATGTGTAGAAGAAGGATGAAGCTGTTTGCGGAAGGAAGCAAGGCCAGAGATGAGTAAGTGAATCTTTTTGATCTCTTATCTGATATTTCTTTCTTTGGAAGTTTCCTTTGGTTTCTATTAGGGTTCACTTCCCAGTTACTGAAAAAAAATCGATTTTTTCCTAAAGAAGCTAGAAATAGGAAGTCCAAATTCGTTGGGTTTTGGAATTCTTGTTTGTGTTGAACCACAAGCATAACCTAATAATTTCCCCCTTTCGATTTTGCTTGCAGCTTCATATAGGGTTCCATTTTTCTAGCAAAATTTGTTGGTGCCTTAAGAAATCAAGGTTCGGGTGTTATTGCAGGAAGTGTTCTTGCGAGGAACCCTTCCTTGTTTCTATGCCTTCATCATTTGGAGATTATTGACCCTCCCTGGAAACCCTAGTTACCAGAAGCCTTGGCCACTTGTTTCCCCTTGGGTAGTGCAAATGGCAGATTTTCGAGTTGGAAGGATTGAGCAAGGGCAGACAAGGATCCGAAATGTTCCGATTGCAGTAACTCCTGAAGGTTTCTGGTGTTGCCCCTCCCCTGCAGTTCTTCAGAAAACCCTAAAAAATCATCACAATCACCAAAGCAAGCACAAAGTATCATCTCCGCTGCCGTCAAAGTCGTCATCGTTCCAGAGGACGGCGAATTCCCCAGCTGATAGGAAACCACACTCTGGCCCCTTAGGTTCAAAAGTTGTTTCTGATGATCAGAGATTGCCGACACCCGATGTTCCCACTGCAACACCAACAAATGTGGCTGAGAAGACACCTGAGAGGCAGCCAGAGAGGCCACCAAAACCAACGATTGACAATCCGCAACGCAAGATATCAGTGGGCTATGGTCGACCAGAGACGAGCGATTTGAAAGTTATTTTGTTTGGCAAGGAAGGAATCCATGTGACAATGAATGTCCATTGGAACGTTCTTGCAGAAAACAGCAGTTTCTTTGCAAGTAAACTCTCTAGGCAGTGTCCATTACCGGCTGTTGAAATAGCAGATTGTGAAGATGTTGAGATCTTTGTTGAGACTGTGGGATTGATGTACTGCAAAGAACTGAAAGTTAGACTAATCAAGCAAAGTGTTCCACGCGTACTCCGTATTCTCAAGGTTAGTTTGCACAACATGTTATTTGAACTTTCAGCACTATCTTGTGTTCTGAGCATTCTTTTTTCCATGAATGTATTACTATCTTATGAAGACTTACTTTCTGTTAGTTTTATTCTAAAACTCGATGTGGGCAGATCCTCAAGTCTGACCTAGAAGTACTTTTACTAGTGTCCACTACAAAGGTCTAGAAAGTTTGAAACATCGATAAAATGAATGTTTCTAATGCAAGGAAAGAGTTTTGACTTACAACACCAGGAGTTATATTATTGAACAAAGAGAAATTTAGACTCCAAGTCATGAGCAATGGATGCTAACTGTTGAAAATAGTTTCCTCTTGGAGTTCATAGAGCACTCAAAACAAATCAAAATTTTTTATTCCAGTGTTCTGAATTTTTCCCAAATCAACATACAGCACTAATTCTTCTTGTTTTTGAATGCTCCTAAAGACGGCAAACTTGTGAAGGAAAAATTAGTCTATCGAGTTTAGAAAGGTGGTTTCAGTAGGAAAATCCACTGTCCGTGTTAGTCAGACATAGGGTAGGGAGCAAACAGTTGGTGTCAACTGAAGTTCCATGGTCGAGGAGGCACTTCTTATTCTGAACTTTTCGTGTAGCAACCTATCAATTAACTTCAACCTTTATCTAGCACAACATTCATAGAGGTTCTTACTTTATTCAAATTGGACCCGGTGGATAGCCACAAACAATAAGTTGAACTGTTCTTATTTCACATGGCTTCATGATGGTAAAGCCTGGTTAGTTGCCTTGGTGATTTTGGGTGAGTTTGTTGGTAATCTGCAATGAACTTACCGTTGAGAGAGTTTAATTTAGATGTATTAAATTGGCATTTGATCTATATTGGTTTAGAGGTCTATCTTCACATAACACTATGGGACTGTTGTTCTTCTAGTAAGGACTTAAACGTCATGGCACATGTTTCAGATATTTCAATCTTTAATGCAAGTATTTGGTTCCTCTCCAATAAGTTACGAAAGTATGGGAATCATGACATCGATATGGATTGTTTCATGCGATTCAAACAACTTGTTGAAGGCATACCATAGCTATAATAGAGATAAAGAACAGACTTAGTACTGTAAAGTAGCACTTCAAAATATTGTTGAAGAGTATAGTGCAACATTAACATACATTGTGTCATACAAAAATTTTTGGGTCCATGATAGGTTGATCAAATTGCCTCAGTTTTTATCACTTAAGAAAGTGAATGATCATGTGGCCTACAATTACATATAAACATTAAAATGGAAAGACATAATAAAAATAGAAACAAATTGAGGAAAACTGGGAAGAAACGTGAAAAATCTAGTGTAAAAACATATGGCCTAAGTGTAAAGGCATATGGGCTCAAGGGATTGGATACACTCATCATCCAGTTGAGTGATATTTGGTAATATTATTTGCTCAGACGACAATATAGCTTAGCCCTATGCCCCAAGTGAATCTCATAGGGACAAGGAGGTCAGTGGAAAGGCTCATCAAAATGAATTTATACCTAAGCTCAAATTTTTAATCTTGATCCAATTAAATTAATCGAGTCTTAAGTTTCCCAATCAAACCCATTCAATATTTAACCTTAACTTGGTAGACATGGTAAAGAATTGATTTAGACTTAATGCCACCATAACCCAAAACAGGGTCATGATTACCAATGTGATACAGCTTGGTGGATATGATTATAATTCCTATGTTAACATGTCCAAAATCCAGTCCTAATTTAGTTGACATGATTAAGAGCTTCATGGGATCTAATTTGAACTTTGACCAATTGATATGTTGATCAAATATAGCATGATACTAATGCCAATAATGTTAACACGGTGCCATGCCAATTTTCAATGGCATCATCAATGACACCATAATAACTTAGAATGATCAATGACGAGAAAATTCACTAAAATGGTGAAGCTTCTTTATTAATGTGCAAAGATGAAGACTTTCAACTTTCTTAAGTGCCACCATAAACCATAACAACAATGGACTATATAAGGTGAGCTTACATTTCATAGGAAATATAAACTAACTCAAGCAAAAGGAGCATTTGATTCATGAAAATTACTTTAGATATGACTCTGACAAAATAATATAACAATATGGTTAGCTTACATTAAGTGTGGGCAAGAGCTCATTAATAACAAACCAAATATGTACCAATTCATATTTTTAAAAGAGGAGGATCAAGCACACCATGAAGGAGGAGAGATGAGAACTTGGATGCAACCACATTTCCCACAAATTTTGAAGAGCATTCTATTGCCAGAAATAGGAGAAGCTCAATAGGAAGAAAAAGATGCAGCAAAGGGCATAGATATTAAAAGATTTTCCAGGTGAAATGAATAAGGACAGGCTGCTGAAAAGGAACAGCGACATTGGAACACCATCCATATAAAACCAAGGAGGGAGTATGCGTTGTTGGAGGTTTACCATATGAAATCATGGAGCATAATGACAGCTAAAAAGAAGAAACATTAAAAGCCCTCCACATGAAAACAAAGAAGAGGCTAAAAGTCTTGAGAAAAATGATATTAAAAGAAGAGGCTACTAAGGTTCTTGAACAAACACAAAGCAAATAATTTCAAGTTGATACTTTTTATAGCAAGGGACAAAGAACTAGAGAGAAAAAAACTTTAAACCGGTGACTAAAGTATAATAAATCCTATCTATTCCTTCCCCTCTCCTTGGAGTAAAGAAAAAGACAACCAGGATTAAGATCTCTCTGAGGCTTGAAAAGAAATCTACGAGGAGAGCATGACAATGATAATCAACACCTCCTCAATGAAACTTCAACTAAAAAACTACAAGAAAAACAACTCAATAAGTTGATAGATGAACCATGAAGAAATGACAACAAATAGATCATTGATTAAAATATGCAGGATTTAAAACATGGAACATGAAGAACGCTCTGTTGAACTCCTCCATGAGATCTGTGTCTATAAAAGAAGAGCACATACAATGACCTATTTAGAGACCATTTCTTCTCGGTTCAGGTATTAACCTATTGACCAGTTCTTCTAGTTTTTTTGTTGAAGTTTCATTGAGGTGGTCTTCATTATCATTGTCATGCTCTCCTCATCCATCTTTTGTCAAGCATCAGCGAGGATATCTTGGTTCCCATTACCTTCTCCTTTTCTCCAACAAGAGGGGCAAGAATAGAAAGAATTTAGTATACTTCAAGTATTAGCTTGAAGTTCTTTTTCATTATTCCTTTTTATCTTACTTCGAAGCTTTGACACGAAGTTCTTTGCTTTAAGTTTGCTCAAGAACTAATGCAATCGAGGAAACAAATAACACAGAAAAGGAAATCATTTTGAAGTTCAATGGTTTGATTTCAGTATTGTATCAAGAACTTTGGTAGTCTCTTTCTTTTTGGCATCATTTTGCTCAAGAACCTTTTGCCTCTTCTTTGTTATCATGTGGAGGTCTTTCATTGCAACTTATTTTCATTTGCCCTCGTCTCCTTATTTTCATGTGGTAAGCCTGCAATAGCCCCCTTCTACTTTGATTTTATATTTAAGATCTTCTGATTTTGTTGTTCCTTTTTGGAAACTTGTCCTTATTGATTTCAGGTGGGAATCCTTTTGATATCTCTACTCCTTTCTCGCTTCTTTTTCTTCTTATAGAGCTTCTCCACTTCTTGGTAAAATTTTACGATGCTCTTTGGTTTTGAAGGAAATGTGATTGGTTGTAGATGAGTTCTAATTTCTCCTCCCTATTAAGCTTAATCCTCCTCTTTTGAAAACAAAAGAGGGTATATATTTGGTAGGTTATTAATAATCTCTCACCCCACTTTATGTGATTTAACCATGTTATTATATATTGTTATCTTATTCTATAATGGTTATGCCTAGTGGAATTGCCATGAATCATTTATTTACAAGTATTGGTCTGGGTTTAAATGCCCTTTTATTTGAGTTAATTTTTTTGTTATCGAAAAGTTTCTATAACCTTTCTTGTTTCTTAGAATGTAGAATTTAAAATAAAAAATACTTAAAATTACCTCTTTTTTAACACATTTAAATTTATTAAAGGTGAATAATATGATAAATATTTTTTAATTTATTTTATGAAAAAAAAATCAATTGCCAAACAAAGCATTATATTTTCTATTGTACGTAGCAAAGGTTATGATGCTTAATTGTTGTCACAACAAGATTTTGGAAAGTTTGACATTAATAAATTCCTTGAGCATTAATAAAGAAAACTTACCATTTTAATTAATTTTCTTCAAATCATTCTAAGATTTCATGGGGGTCATTCTTGATGTCGTGTTGGTGTTGGCATGTTGCCTTTTGTTCATCTTGTTATATTTCATTTCGTCATAGTCTAAATGACCATATTGATCAAGCCATATAGCTCTTGATCATGTCAAGCAAGCTAGGATTCAGTTTTGGTAATGTTAACATTGGAATTAGGGTCATATCTATGAAGCTACATTACATTCTTGATTACATTAGTGTTTTTGTCACATAAACTAACCTTACTAAATCTTAACCATGTCTACTAACTAAAGGTTGAATCTTGATTGATCTTGATTATGTCAAATGTAGAATTTGATTGAATGAATTAAGACTTGATCCATTTATTGCAAAATTAGGGCTTGGATGTTAGGTATAAAATATTTTTTCCAAATATTTCCTTGGACCCCCTTGTCCCATGGAGTCCACTTGAACAAACATTCGTAAACAAACTTGGTATTCATCTTGATAAAGTTCGCTTATGTTTGTTCAATAGTGAAAGAATATATAAAATAAACAAGCTTAAACACTAATAAGTTTGATTTGTTAAACAAAGTTCATGAACAATTTATGAATAAATTTATTTCTTAATTTTTTTATTTAAATACATAAAATTTATACCTGTGATCCCGCTTTGGGCTGCCCTTTTAAATACATACAATTTATAAATTTTTAGAATGTAAAATTATTCATAATAGGTAAAAAATGAGAAAATAATATTAATTTCAAGAATTATACAAATGTTTAACTAACTTATAAGGACAACAATGTATGCTTAACACTTGGAGCTTTTTTTTCACACTTTTCAATTTGCCTCAATTTATTTTTGATTTCATCAAGTGTTTCTTTTTTTATGTTTGTATATAATTGTTGGTCAAGTGATATTCTCTTTCTTAGGTTTAGAAAGATCAAAATTGAAGTGATTTCATCTGCTTGTGGTAAACCCAAGCATTTTTTCGTGATGCAATGTATACTAATGTAGTAATATTCATCATTGATGCACATGTACTCTGTAAAATTTTATGTATTTAAACTTTCAACCTTATCACATTATGATTCAAAAATGCACATGCACACAAAATGAATTAATTGTTTTTGTTCTAGGTACAATTGACAAAATCATTACCATGTTCTTGAAGTTGCTTGATCGCATCTTTTACATACAAATTGGTGATTAATAAAGTTGTCAAATTTTATCGTCAATAGAGTCTACTTATATGAATGTATGGTAGAAGAAGATCTCTCAATTGAGGGGTATGGTGCTATAGATCAGATATACGCACTTGACATTCTTTCGTAAACATATGGCTAAGATAGAGCTGGAATAAAGGTGCCACTTACGTTTTGAGTCTCCACAAGTTCTAACTCAGGACAAATTATATATAGCAATATAATGGTGAAGAGTTAGTTAAAATGATCTTTCTTGACCCTTCTGTCTTATGTGATCAAGAAAATTGATCAAAGATCAATAGCAATATCGTACAATCAATTTATATATATGGTGATCTCTGTGTCAGATTATGATAACTAGAAGTTATTACCAATCACATTATAGGCTCGAAAAATATCACCCATGTATGGATCTCTAGCTTGTTTCAAGTTTCATAGCATAAAAAAGTATAGGAAGATGCACATGAGACTGAGATTGATGGATCCTTAAAGAAGACTATACAATGGCACATCAATCTGCTTTCATGAGGCTCTACTAGACTTAGGAATCTCAGTAACATGGGTAGTGAGGTGTTTCAACTAAGTTTCCGTTATGAACCAATAAAGCATAATATTTCCAATTAAAATTTTCTCTGTTAATGCACGGACCTTAATTTGAACATGTGATGGCGTGATCAAGGAACTTATTATTGTATTTTTTTATTATTATTTTTACGTTAAGACAGCCTTTTTTTACTTTCTTATCATTTAAGTTACTAATAAGAAAGTCTAATAGCTGCACCAATAAAGTTGATGCAACATTTAGATTCCTCCTTCAGATCTTGATTTTTAACTGCAATATTGCTGTGACAACGGGGAACCTAAAGAAAGATTGGGATTGGTGGTGTGAGCTAGTGTAAGCCCATCACCAGTACTCTAAGATATACCAAGGTCATGAACAAAGCCTCGCATGATTGAGGTCGCGTTTGAGGAGGTGAAGAAGATTGATGTTAGGGATGAACAAAAGGGCAAGGTGAAATGACAGTGTATGTATGAAAGTTGCCAGTCAACTAGAGGAATGACACTAGTAAACTAGGAGCGAGCAACTGTCGTAAGCTCTCAGATTGGCCAACATTGGTTGATAGGATCATCAATGGTGATAAATTTTCAGTGGCCTTTGGCGACGAAGGTGCTTAGGTGAATGTGAATAGACACAAAGGTGCCTTGATTGTGAGCAACCAAATTGCGAAGTCATGAAGCAGGCATTGGAATTGGGGTGTGTGTCCTATAGACAATTTTTAAAAAATTATAAAATATTAAGACAAATATCAAAAGAACAATGAAAATTAATTAAACCAGTTAATATAAATAATGGTGTTGTTATTTCTAATACTCATCAACTAAATAATCTATTTAATGTTACAACTTTTTTTATCATTTTCTTTAGCTGATAACACAATTTACAAAATTGTATCACTCCATGCAAAAAAAAAAAGTACTTGTATTTCACATTGGCCATCCTCCAAGTCTTGTTGGAGAGATGATTTTCCACCTTGCTTGTCTTTCCGATTCCTTAATGCTACAGAAATGGCTTGACATTCTTCGAAGAGAGATGGCATTTTGATCATGGATGTAGCAAAATGGCAATTCCCAATCTGGAACCATGCTTCAATTCACATAAAATGCTCCTTAGAGCTGACCGTAATTATGATGTGATCCTCATTCCATATTTTTTGTTGATTGTAAGTCAAAACTCCTCTTTCTCAATTGACATTCCAAATCGAGCAAAACCCGTTTTGTCAACCTTGCCACATTGCTATTAGCATCATATAGATTATTCTTTTAATCATCGACGACAGATGTTATAGAACCTAGAACACTTTGCGTCTTTTACATAACTAGAGTTGGATGTTTGCAGGTTGCCGAATCACTTAGCTTCCGTGAATGCATTAAGTCTTGCTTGGATTATCTGGAAGCAGTCCCTTGGGTTGCAGAGGAAGAAGATAATGTTGTATCATCAGTCCGACATCTCCAAAATTATGGCTCTAGTCCTGTACTTAAGCGTGTCGCTTCTGATTTATCAAATCCACCAAATGACACACTTGCTCATATCATGGACCTTGTCCTCAAAAGCAACGAGGATAGAGGTCGGCGGGAGATGAAAACTCTGGTGCTAAAACTTCTGAAGGAAAATAATAGCTGTGCTAGTGGATCTGTGAACACATGGATCCAATTATTTTACAGATCATGTACGACTTGTGTGGAATCGCTACTAAATCTGTTCCGGCAAGCATCCGAGCCTGGTTTCTCAGACTGTTCTTCCGACTGCAAAGATCCCATGCGGCAGATAGCTCTTGAGGCAGATAATCTCATTTGGTTAGTTGAGATTCTGGTCGATAGGCATGCAGCCGATGAGTTTGCAACAATGTGGGCTAGCCAGACCGAGCTTGCAGGATTACACTCCAAGCTACCAATCATGTCACGCCACCTTGTCAGTTGTATCACTTCTAGGATTTTCGTTGGTATAGGAAGAGGAGAAATTCTTCCGACAAGGGAAACTAGGCAGCTACTGTTACAAACTTGGTTGCAACCTCTTATCGACGACTACAGCTGGTTACAACATGGTTGCAGATCGTTTGATCGCAAGGTCGTCGAGGAAGGAATTGGCCAGACAATTTTGACGCTACCATTAGAAGACCAGCGGAGCATTCTACTTTCTTGGTTGGGGAGCTTCTTGAAGGTCGGCGATAACTGCCCTAATCTTCAGAGAGCATTTGAGGTTTGGTGGAGGAGAACTTTTGTAAGGCCTTATGCTGAACAGCAGCCGACAAATCTGCCCCCGGAAAGAAGTTAAACTTTCAAAATGGAGGGAAGAAGGCAGGTTTGTTTTAGATTTGGATGCTTGGAAGAAATTTAAATATTATTGTAACATATGTTTTCAGATGGTGGAGTAGTTTCTCGGTTATGAGAAATACAAATGTTATTTCAGAAGGCGGCATCGATCGAATGCGAATTTGAACACTAGGTTCGAATTATCAAACTGAACTAATCAGACATTGGCGATCAGCGCAGGGGCCTTGTGTATGGAGATTGTGCTTTTTCTATATTTACTGACATGATATTTTCATTGCACAATTGTTGACAACTTAGGCTTGTAACTCAATCCTGCTGAGTAGGTTGATCAATCGAGTTTGTCGGGGTTGATGATTCTTTGTTTGTGATGGTGTTGCTCAGAGTTTTGATTATCAAAACGCACCCTGGATCAGATTTTATGAAGTTTTGTTTGTAAGATCAGAATGTTTTTTCAATAAGAAAACTTTAAATGTATTTCACACAATCTGATGTTATAGGAGACATTTTGACGGCAAAGAATGCATTGTTACAATTTGCAATTACAGAGTTCATTATTTTTTTGCAAAAGAATAAATTCTATTTTATGGATAATTCAAAAGTAATAAAATAATGATATCAATAAGGGTGAATTGAAAGTTTCATTTCCTTGTATGATATATGAGATATAATAGAGATGCCAAATGGATTCACCCCTTAATATGTGAATTTATATATTAAATATTTATATGTATTTTTTTTAAAAAAGGTTAAATTTATTCTAGTTAAATTATATTAAGATCATATTACTTATAATCCCATGAACTTAGAAATAAAAAATAATTGACTTTTAATACTCAAAAGTTGAATTTGTTAATTGATCTCTACCCAACTATCAAAAATTCCTAAGTTTTGTTCTTCCCTCTTGATTCTCGATCTCCCAGCTCTTAATTCTACATTCTAATTCTCAACTAACAAAGCAACGACCACAGTTAAGATTAGAGATAGCAATGGGGTGGGGTGGGGTGGAGACGTGG
>JBBPFQ010000050.1:2024143-2034150 GCA_037974815.1 Kaempferia elegans
AATTTGCCTCTTTTATTTTTGACCCTTGAAATTTAGGAAATCACGAGACAAGTTAAAGCAAAATGGGAAAATAATTAAAGTGGGAAAATAATTATAAAAAAATATCTTTTTTTCAGTTGACGAAAGTTATCGCATAAATAGAATTAGTTATCAAATTAAATTTAATTCAATTATTATAATTCCTGAAGTCATCTGACACACAAATTGACTATTTTTATTTTTTTTGCCTTGGACAAATTGACGCTTCACATAAGCTTATTTGGGTCAAATTGAGCCTAAAATCCTAAAGTGTTCTTATAATTTGCCTCTTTTATTTTTGACCCTTGAAATTTAGGAAATCACGAGACAAGTTAAAGCAAAATGGGAAAATAATTATAAAAAATATCTTTTTTTCAGTTGATGAAAGTTATCGTATAAATAGAATTAGTTCTCAAATTAAATTTAATTCAATTATTTGATTCCTGAAGTCATCTGACAAAAAAAAAAAAAAAAAAAAAAAAAACGAAAACAAAATTTATAATAAGCAATAAATAACATGCTCAAAGTTAAGATGATCAAATAGATATAGATACTACATTTTACATAAAAAATATTAACAATCAACTACACATGTTGAATGCCAAATGATTGATGAGTCTTGTACATAATTTATAGAACAAGAACATGAAAGAGCACTGCATATCAACAAAGTAACTTCTATACTCGAAGAGAGACTTATACATATATATGGGCCCTTTGTTTTTGAAAAAAAATGCAGTATCAACCATAAATATCATACAAAGAAAGGCAATATAATACATTCTGCATATTTTACACAAGGAACAACATCAACCAATAACAATTTACACGCTACTTGATTCTACAATGGATATCAACATTTTAAGCAAGTTAGGAAACTTACCCGATGTCCATTCGGAGTGGTGCGATGGTTAAAACATAAAAAATTACCGTATAGAAAAACTTACCTGACCCGCAAATTCTTCTGCGAAATTTCAGGCATCTCTAGGTGCCAACCAAGTAACCGTGCAACATTCCTGTGAATTAACGAATGCATGCCACACTGAATTTGAACTGTCTCACTCTCACCGTCCAGTTCATGAACATGTGCTTCACCAATCAAAACAAAATTCTTCAGAGTTTATACTGGTCACCATTCACTACGTGAAAAATAGCAATTAATCAATCGCTAAATGTACTTATGACCGATCAACAACTGCAAATTTCGGGCGCAAATTTTTTTAACGATAAAAATTTAATTGTATCGCTAAATCCATCGTATTTATCCAAAAATATATACAGAAATTATAATATCACACTGATCACAATAATATAATTAACTACATATAATACAATATCAACTTTTAGCAAGGTTCTTGAACCTCGCCTCTATTTATATTCAGACCGAGTTCTTCAAGATAACTCTGAGAGCAACAGGGTTCGCCTTCGATTGGTACTAGTCAAGTGTGAAGGTGATGCAACCCAAGAGGGGAAAAAAGAAGTGAAGAAGCCTGAAAAGAAAAAAACTCTTTTTTTCTTCCTTGGTGGGCTGGCGACGGAAAAGAGAGGGAAAGGAAAAAGGGAGGCTAGGGTTTCCAAAACCTAAATCCCTAAATAATGAAATTCCAAAATTTGGATCATTATACCATTTGTTTATTTATGATCAAAACAATTTGATTTAATCGAAACTAATTTAGTTTATGAATAAACCAAATAGGGTCTACTCTTCCATAAAAAATGTGACTCATCCTCATTTCCTCTGCAATAAAATATCTTTCATATTTGCTCTTTATTTTGTCCAATCAAATATCTTATATCTTAATCTAATAATCGAATTCTCAAACTTGTTTTACCTCTTTTAGATACTCATAATGCGTGTGACCTAATAAGTTCATGATTTATCTTTGTATTCATATTTAACTATTTAATTATAGATCGATCATGAGTGGCATTTAGTAGTGCATCATGATTCCAATTAATTAAAAAATTACAGTTGATTCCAGAACTAGTTCTGAACCTTTAAACAGCTACAGTGAGTTGTGTCTTATTCCTTTTACTCATCTTATATCCACTTGGTTCAGGACATGGTATCTGTGTCTATCCCCACTAGGCTGACTACGTCACACCTAGTCCAAATAATATTTTCTTGTCCTGCAGATTTAAATGACTCCTATATGTGTTTTAAGAATCTTATACTCTTAACATGTGATGTTTTGTAAATACTTTGAGTAATAATCTTGACAAGTGGCCAAAGGGTATACATCTCTTCGCAAGGAATGATGAATCCTTTGTGGGCTATTCAAATATCTTAGGACACTTCAACTTATACTCAATCATCCCGGGGTCACACCTCCATAGATATTCTAGCTTAAGATGTCAAAATATAAATTTTCATGACCAAGGTGACTAGAATACCTCAAGTCGAAAGAAACTTACATTTGAGTTGCAATAAGTTTTTTATAGACAAATTCATATATGTAGAGAACCATATGGAGACTTACAGTAGGTCACTTCAATAAACTAGTTATCATAACTCATATTTAACTCTCAACATCCCAAATAGCTGCTTGGTTAGACCAAGGAGAATAATCCTTGCTAATCTCATAGAAATTAAGATGTCTGAATACATCAATTCATTGTCTAGGAAATGTTTCAATACTTTCATAATTACACATGTAGATACACTCACTAGTTTGATCCAATCACAAGTTCTTTTATGCTAAGGAGTTTAAGACAATTCAAACACATAAACAATGCACACTCAAATAGTGAATCTTTATTTATCGAAATAAATAGTATAAACCATAAGACGATTGTCTTAGAACACCTCTCAAACATAACATAAACATCCTTCGGAGTCTTGACGGATATGTATAGACTTAAAGATGAAGAGGTTTGTGATTTTACGATTTATGAGTTTGAAACCTTGCCCTTCTGGCTAAGGTATTATGGAGGATACAGATTAAGGCTGACACTCTTTGGATCAAATGGGTATATCATAGTTACTTGAGGTGAGCTTATGTATGGACTTGGGAGGTAGCCCACTTGGGTTCCCCTTTGATAAAGTGATTGCTACATATACAAGATCTTATGCTATTGGCTATTAGGTTGTTGGAGGATATAATACAAAGGCTGGCGGATTGGTTTGAACAGAAAGGAGGAGTGACTTGGGAGGCAGTCCATTCGGATTCCCCTATGATAAAGCGATTGCTACAAATGTGGGATCTTATACTATTGGTTGTTGGGTTGTTGGCAGGTTGGTTTTAATAGAAAGGAGAAGTGAGTAGGGCATATTACTTCTTTAGATATCCTATTCCTAAGAAGTCATTAGCATGAACACTGTGGAAGTCCTATGTAAAACATAATCATGCAGATACCTTTTAGTTAATGATACATAGACGTATTCCCACTAGAGATAGATATGATTATCTAGATGATCGACATTGCACATTTTGCAAGCAGATGCTCGAGACACATGATTGTTTATCATGTGGATGCCTGCCGACTGCAAATTTATGGAGGAGAATCGGGCAGTGGCTATATATGAGATAGGAGATGTCTACCTATTGGAAGATGTTGAGAGTTTTTAATAGATATTATTGTGGGAGTAACTTGTTGACCAAGGGTAGACATCTTATCTTGTCTTCTTTAATATACTTTGCCTGGAGGGTTAGAAATAATAGCTTCTTTAAATAAGGACAATTGGACAGTGAAAAAAACTTTTAAAATGTATAAATTCAGGTGTACCGATCTTTGAAAGTGTATTCTAATCAAATACTATGTTAGATCATAATTATTCCTAAAATCCATCTATTGTCTTATATATTTTTACTTATTTAAAAAATAATAAAACTAAATAAATCAAAAGTACTCAAAATTTTTTAAATTTGGATTCGCATTGTTCAACACATTGGACCCAATACACTACGGAACTTAACAAAGGAATAATTCGATCACTTTTTTGACTATAAATTCAACCATAATTTGTCTTAAAGGACAAATAAGATTAAAATCACATCTACAATTTGATCAATACAAGTGTACTTACATTTTTCCGTTCTCTTTTTTCTCAAACAGAGTAGAAGACGTACAATAGCACCTTTTGTTTCATCAATGATTAATTGTCGATAAGTTGCTTCATTATGTTGATCTCTTTCACGATACATTCTTCAATCATACACGTGGAAAAAACCATAAGTACCATCTGCACCGTGAATGAAGCTACCGCTTGCACTAACAAGGTGAAAAATAGCGTGTAAGATTGTTCTCTTGTTGCATTCATGTTCTGACATCTTTTAACATTCCACCTTTATCCAGCTCTGCGACAAGATCTTTCAGTGACGGAACTTTACCAGCCAAGGTCCTGTACAATCTGGAATACCTGGCTCTTGTGCCATCAGCTGTTCGTGCGAGGGCTAGCAAGCTAATTGCTTCAGGTAATTGATCAAACACCTTTTTGATCTCCTCAAAGCTAATATCAGCAAGAACCGAAGGCCTTGGAACAACTCTGATGATCTCACCGCCCTTGGGCTCGTCCACACGCGCATCTGCTTTGATGACTAACTCGGAGCTAGAATTTGCGCCACATTTCACAATGAAGGGGGCTGTAGAACCGGTGTTGAATTGTAACACATTCCACTGTGATACAACCTCTGCGCTAGAAATCGAATCTGCTAGTGGTTGTAATGCTCGTGTTTCATCATCAAGGGAATCATCTCTTTCAGGAATCATCTGCAAAAATAGGACGATTATATGTTGAACTCAGGAATTTGAATCATTCATCTTCACTGTCTTTGTCACTTCAGCTGACGTATTGATCATCTCCAACTCGCCTTAAATTAATGTTCACTAACAGACTATTCAATACATCAAACCAATTGTAGAAGAGTATTACAAGCTAAATTTTCAGCATCAGAGGTCACAGGATCAAAGTTAACACTTAGCAAACACAATTGAAGAAAGGAATGACGAAATATATTTGAAATCTTGTGCTCAACATACCTCGACAAGTTTACGAGCATCTAAAATTTGCTTCTTAGCACATGGATGATCAATGTCAAGGAGTGATGGCATCCTCTCCAAAAGTTCATCCAGACTTGCAAGCATCACTTTCCTCTTTGATTTAGTAAGAAAACTTGTCGAGGTCTGTTTCATAATTTCCTGCAAGACAAAAAGTAAATGTTTGTATTCAGCTGGGAGAACTATTACTATTCCTCAAGGAGGTAACTAGAAGTGAGAGAGGAGAAAAAAGATACCTTGATTTCTTTTAAAATGGTATCCAACGAAATGAGAGATGCCAATCTTGCGTCTTCAGCAGCTGAAGAAGGATTTCGGATAGGAGAACCCCCTTGTTCTTTTGTTAATAATGCTGAATCATTTCTCATTTGTTGCAGAATCTATAAAAGAGAAGAAGCAGTAGAATTCAGATTTCTCTAGTGAGTAAATATTTGAAAAAAGGCAGCATGGATTTAGGAAAACCAAGCATGTATCGTCAAACAATATGACAAACATGTTTTAGAGCAAATTAAGAACATTTCTTAATAACAAACATGAAGCACAAATCATGTTAGTCCCACTTGAACTTTGCACTCAGACAAACCAAAATATATTAGAGGTAATCATGATCTAAAACTGTCGATTGGTAAAATTAGCACAGTCGATATATCATTGTGACAGTCAGTAAATGCCATAATGTCACACATGTCAACAATCTCAGTGGTATCAATTGAGACATGAAAATTACTGTGATTGAACCTTTGCATTAGATTTCATATATACGGGCCACGAGGAGAAGAGAAAACACTATAAATACAGAGAGGAAGAGATGCACCAATTGAAGCAGCACCAGCAACAACTAAGTGTCACTGGTGTTAAATAAAATTGATATGTATCCATATCTAATACTCGTATTTGTTCCAAGTCTAATTGTCTCAGTCATTTTCACTCTCAATGATTAACCATACATACAGAGATATGGAGAAATTAATTTTAATATCAAATGTCATAAGAACATTATTTAATTTGGGTCTTAAAAAATTAAGGAATTAATCTAACTTGGAAGTTACAACTTACAAGAATCAAGTTTCTCATTCGACACATGGCAATAACTTTGATAACAGTAGGTGTGGACGCTTGTTATATTTTTGTAACTTATTACTATAAAATTTTGTAACTTATTTAAGTCAATCTTTGACATGAAGCATGCCAAACCATGACTATCACTACAAACTCTACAATTCTGCCACCAAACTCCAGTACAGTACAATACTTTAACCTCCAAAGAAATTATTTCTCTATAGAAATCATACTAAATTATTTTCATTCACTGATACACTCACTATGCAATTAATTTCTTATTCTTTTCTAATTGGACAAAAATACAAAATTCTCAACTGAACTAAACACACTAATACAACCAAGTATTTTTACACCTGCTATTATTCATTCATAAAACATTAAATAAAGGAAAAGCCATTATTGAATCCCAATTTTTTTTTTTGAAAAATCAAAAATGTTAAGTGAGATAGGAAATTGAGTGATTCAATACCTTTTTCCTCTTATGATCAACAGATTCCAGAGCTGATCGCAGCTTACTGACGTGGGCATGATCCTCAGCTTCCTCTGTTGCCAGAGTACCTGCTATATCCTGTTTAACAAGCATATAATGAGGAAAGTTCCAAGTAGGAAATTTACCAATTGAGAGATAAATTGAAAGTATTTCAACTAAGACGGATGGTTGAGCATTTTAAATTACTAAAATAAGCACATTCATGGAGTATTTAAAGATGCACTGTTACCACGGATAACAGGATAAAACACAGAGATGAGTAAACAAGGACATTTCAAATTCCCAGTTATAATTCATGTATAAAAAAGAATAGATACTCATGGTGCGTTTGATTCAAGGAAATAGAACAGTTATTCAAAGGGAATGGAATGGACATAACATATTATGAATAAAGATTCTTTGATTCATAGAAGAATAGATAAAGAATATCTAGCACTTTGTTTATATTAGAAACATTATTAGGAATAGACAATGAGTTGTTTTGACAATGATAAAATAGCCCGAAATGAAATATTTAGTCAATTCATCTTTAAATTGACAATGATTAACTGGTCGGTCCAGTGTGATTTCAGGTGAGTATACAATCACTTCAACCAAATTTGTTGACCTCGGTCAAACCAGTTCCAGCTCAGAAAACCCCTATCCAAGCTATGGACACATTCCTTATAGGTGGCAACCAGCTCCTGAAAGAATGTAATTGGCCATAAAACTCTGAAAATATGCAATCATTAGTAGACTATAGTAGCACCTTTAAGTGTTGCAATTGTGATGAATAAACCCGTTTGGTGTATTCAGACAAAAGTTGGCCTAGAGCATCAGTACTTGGGGGTTGTGCAGTACCAAGACCAGCCATCCATCCATCCATAATAGCAGTCGACAAAAGTTCTAGTTGGCCAGTTGAACTTCCACTGACAGAATCAACACCCACAACAGAGAGGAAATCATAATTCTCAGCAAGCCATGACCGAATTTGGCGCTGCAACTCGCCAGCTGGTGTATGAACAAAGAGAGCAGCAAGTGACTTATTTCCAACTGCAAAAGCTTTAGCCTCGTCAGTTATTTCCCGAAGCTTTCCTCCAGTGACATGCTGTCTCCATGTCTCCTACGTTTATGAATTAAATAGTACTTAGAAAATGAAAATATGTGTCAGCCAACAAACTAGACAGCAGTTTTTCCTTGATGTGAAAAATTATGATACCTGATCAATCCCTCGAAGCTTCAAGACTATGGATGACAACTTGGACTTCTTTTCTTGCTTTATGTTAACCTTAAAACCATGGATTTCTTCAGGGAAAACAGTTCTCGAACCAGAATCATAGTGAACCAGAGACCTACTAGGACTGTTACCACGGCTGGAGCTATTATGGCCAGCATTAGCTTTTTCAAGGAATCGTTCTACCGAAGAAACCTACTAAAAAAGAGTGGACACCAGATTAAAAGGATTTTCACGGTTCTCAAGAAAGAGCAGCAGTTCAGTTAGAAATTCTAGAGTTAATGTAGAAGAGAATGGGATGCATTACCTTGATAGACTGCAGCTCAGGTGATCTAGCAAGCAGAGATCTTATGTATAATATTCTGACACGTGAAACTAGCATAGTATCCATAACCTTCTTAGGTTCCATTTTGCGAATAAATGAAAAAACAGCATCTCTGATCTCAGCAAGTATTTCGTGTTCCCTAGCAGCACCTGCTTTGATGACTGCAGCCAAAACCTGCAAGACAATCTATCAGTATGGTATTTGTACTGCATAAAGATTCGTTAGGAAGTTGATTATATTTTACGAGTAAAGGCACTCCAGATGCCAAATACAATGAAGTGCCAACTACCAACAATAAAAATACCAGCATAAGTAGAAAAGATGAACATATGTGATTATTTTACTAATTATGTACCAAATTATTGTCCACATAATTCCATGACTATAATTAATTTCCAACTTGATTGAAGCCAAGAATTGCAACAAACAACTCAGTGAATTTATTCATCGATAAATAGTTTTATCGTGTTAATTATATCAGCAATATTGAGAAAGTAGATAACTTTATAAAAAAAAACTAATTTTTAGAGATGTCAAAAATGAACCCGACCCAAGTCGACACAAAAAATATTAGTTTAGGGTTGAGGGTTTTAGGGTTCGGGTTGGACCCAAAATTTAGTTCATAAAAAAATTTAGGTTGGATTGGGTTCAAGTTGACCAAAAATCTGAACTCTGAGTGTCTAACCCACATATTCTTGTAGTGAGCTTGTTGTGGACTTGAGGTGTAAATCGTTGATTTTATTTTCTTCACCTTGGATTTTTCATGAATTCTTTTGTTTCTCAAGACAAGACTTAATCCACATTTGATTTGTTTCCTTTTATTTTGGGGTTTGTTGTCTCTCGCCCAGAAAAATTGAATCTTGGTTTTAGTATGGATTCTTATTGCTGGGACTAATTTAGTAATTTACTTCCTGGGCTTTTTTCAGTTTTCTGAATTTTTTGAAAAGAGGCATGTTTAATTATCCATGGATGAAAAGGGTGGGGATGTATTTTCTAGAATTTATCTCTCTGATTCTTAGTAGTTTAGGTCCCAGTAATACCTTTTCGTTTCCTGAAATTACCTTTGTATTCAAGGTGTTCGAAATCAAATAAAATTCTTGAAGCTTCTGTTTGCCTCTTGTCACTATATTATTTTTGGTTCATTTAGAAAGTGATTATAAGTATCCGGGTCCGGGTTGGTTGGGTTATTCGGATTGGTCCGGGTTTGGGTTTATAGTTTTCAGGTTGGTTCGGGTTGGAAATTTTTTTGTAATACCCTTACTTTAACCCGACCCAACTCGAACCCACTTGACCACCTGAATTGACACACCCCTACTAATTTTGTTCAGTAATAACCAAGACAATGTACACTATACTCTTTACATTAAGACTTTGGAGGACTACCCAATTTATACTAAGCATTGGTAACTATAGTCCTGCATAGGAAGGACAAAATTCACTACATAATTTGCAAGCAAAGATGATACATACTGCATTAACAACAAGGATTTCAATAGGTTTATAGAAATAAATACAAGTCTAACACGGAACCAAGACAAAAATAAATAAATAAAACAGTAGGCACTGACAAGATGCAGTTGACTCTCCCATGCCACCCAAAACATCAAACAAGATCTTTACCACCTATAGTGAGAGACGCAGGCACGAATTCATATAGGTAGAGGAGATAAACCACTCTACAGATCTAGGGTTTTAAGGTCCGCTAGTGTAAAGGAAGATGAGAGAAGGATAAGAGGTTTTCATCTCTTTTTTTCCTTCTATTCTTTCCTCTCCTCTTCTTCTGTTGGCTCAGGGTTGCAAGATGACTAAGAAGGAGGTGGGACAAAATGGAAAAGTGAGAGAGGGTATAGGAAGGAGAGAAGGGAGACAACACAAAGAGAACAATAAGGAAAATAGAAATTAGG
>JBBPFQ010000050.1:2048103-2064757 GCA_037974815.1 Kaempferia elegans
GTGTATTATGCTGCACACGAGATGTGTGTGCCCATGTGCTCGACTGAGGGTACTTGCCCACGTGGCATATTTGACTGGCACCTGCCAACGTGGCAGGTGCCCTCAGTCGCTCACGTGCGGTGCGCACACTCCGTGTGCAGCATAACATAATCCTGCTATATTGAAGGTTATTTATATCTTAGCATTCATACATATACCCTGTCAAAAGCACCTGGCCTTAGCACGGTGTAATAGTCACTAATTAAAGCTAAGTATATAGAGAATAAAATATTGATACATAGTGATAATGAGAATACACTATCCCATTTCTCTGCCGTTGCTAAATTCTTATTTAATAATATTTTATTTTGATGGATCCTCAGATTGGCCTGATTCTGGACACGGCAGTTATGGTGAAGACTCTGAAACTATTCAAAGGTTTTTTTATTTCTCATATGCTATACATTAAGTAGCTAATGTTGTTGAACTAGATTGTCATTTATTGACTTGTTGCTCCAGAATTATATATTCTGTAATTTGCCGTTGTTTCCTTATTCATATTTCTTTGGGTAGCTTTCTTTGATACTACTGTCTAGTTTGCTGCAGATGCATCTACAACTAGGGGTTTTTTAGGTAGAGAGATGTGTGAGAGAGAAAGTTTAGCAGAGAAACAAGTTACTTGTTTGTTCCTCATTGCTTCCTAGCAATTTCCTCCATATCCATCCATACACCTTTGGTGCAATGCATAGGAGAAGGATGTCCATTCATTTCAAAGTTAACCAAGCCAATGAGACGAACCTAACCTGGGTTGAAACTAGATTACATTTTACAAAAATCTGACCAAATTGAAATTTTACTTGGACTTATCATAACTGATTAGAAATTTCAGTTGGTTCTGATTTTGGTTGAAACTTAATAAATATATAATCCTAGCAGAATCCTTGTTTGATCGCAGAGAAGAATAATTTTCCCTCAGTCAAAACCAATTGATCTGCTAAGGCAAGGTGATAATTATTGGTCGAAGTGACTTCTTTTTTCCGTGATGCAAGGAGTACCATTTTAGAGCCATTTCTAGGATATACTCGCCCCTCTTTTTTTCTACCTTTTCCCCCTTAATTTCATGTCTTTTTGTTTGTAATACTTAGTAATAATAATCTTCTGTGGGTATGTGCCTTTGCTTTTCATGTTACTGGTAGTCTATGGTGTGCTACATTGCTTTTTGTTGACGTTAAGATTTATTTTTTTTACTTGCTAAAATTATTATTGGTTATCCAAACATTGAATTAAATTCTTTAAATAATGTGAATAGAAATTCTAATTGTAAAAAGATACTATTATTACAAAATGAATACTAATAAAAATGATGTTTTCCCTCTAAAATTTATCTGTCTCCTTTTCTTACTATAAAAAGAGAGACAGGGATGAGAATAATCACTGTAAAAGGAAAAAAGGTGTATTAATCTGAGATATAGATTTGATTTATATAGATATATTGAGGGGTTCTCATTTTTTCCCCTTTCAATGGAAAAGTTACTCGATTTTAAAAGACAAACTAAACAGATTTCATTGATCAAGTCATATGAATCTTTTAATAACCAAGTTGGTAAAATAGTTATCTTTCTTTTGAAAAATTTAAATAATTTGATTAAGTCATTCAAAACCTATTTTGAAAATTTAAATTTGCAATTAAAAAAAGAATATAAAAAAATCAAATTACAAAATAAGATTGATAAAACTTTCTATCTGAGGTCCAGATTAAACCCAATTCCAGACGAAATTGATTTTTGATCCTTATTAGATCTAAACTCTATATCATAACTCATAAACACCCAAAATCCACTTACCGATTAGATTTAGGTCTAACCCTTATTCGATTTGTATTCACATCCCCGATCCCATTGTAATCTCTCAAAACCGCTTAATACTTCTATTAACTTTCCATTCACCCATATTAGACCCCATATAAAACATATTACAACATTAATGTTATCTTTCTTATACTCCATAGCTCCTCACAGAAAATCTATGGAGAGCTCTTCTTTTGCCTTGTGTGTGTGTTTTTTTTTAAAATTTCTTTCCTGTAGGGCACATCTAATTTGTGGAACCTCAAATTTTTCTAAAACTGGAAAAAGTTTCCTTAGTCTTTTTTTGGTTATCTTCATTTATTATTTAAGTTTGCATATAACCTTTGATTTCTCTGTGTAATAGTCTCATTTGGATCTTATTTCAGGGGAGGTTTAATGTCATACAAACAGTTCATGCAAGAACTTGAAGATGATATTTTACCTGCTGAAGCAGAACGTAGGTAAATATCTTACTGGAAAATGATTGGTATAAAAAATCAGGTTCAATGAGCTTGTTGCTCGGTTTTCTTGCTTGTAATTTTAGCTTTTTTAGTATTCAAACTGATTTTCGTATTGTGTCCTTGTTTAGCTTGTATTAATGCTGAAGTAAATTCTATTAATCTATGTAGGTATGAAGAATATAGATCTGAATACATATCCACTCAGAAGCGAGCATATTTCGAAGCTCATAAGGAGGAAAAATGGTAATTGAGGAATGTTTTTTTCTAAATTTTGGAATATCTCAGATGATCTTGCAGGATATAATTGAAATAGATCTGGTATGTTAATCCTTTCCTTATTGTCTTGTTGATATAGGTTGAAAGACAAATATCATCCAACTAATTTAGTGGTAGTGATTGAAAGGTGCGTTTTTGGATAACTAAACTGTATTCTGAAGTTGTCTTAAGATATCTTTAAAAGTTTTCTCCTATTTTCTCATTCTTCAAATAAATGAAATTTTGTATACTTCCATGTTCTTATGATGGCTCAGTTTCAATGTTTCCGGGCTTCTTCACATGAATTAACCTTCACTCTTGCATTGCTATTGCACATCAACTTTTGTTGCTCGCTATGCAGGAGGAAAGAACTGGCCAAATCTATTGCAAAAGATTTCCTGCTTGATTTACAGAGTGGAACACTTGATGTGTAAGAGTTTCTTTATTAAACTCATTTTATGTTCGTTTACATGTAGTCACTATTTTTTTCACTGCTTATTTCATCAGTGGTCCGGGATTAACAGCTACATCTGCTAGAAAATCTGGGAATAGTAGTGAACCAAACTCTGAAGAGGAGACAGATATTAGTGGGAAAAGGAGAAGGCATGGTAGGGGACCCGCTAAAGAAAACGATCAGGTTTCTGCTGCTCCCAAGGCTAACCCAGTCAGTTCTGAGATTCGCCGAATTCAAATAGACATACTACAAGCACAAGCCTTGGTACGTAAGCTTGATATGGAGAAGGGTATACAGGATAATGTCCTCTCTAGTAGTGATCAAGATGATGCAGATAAGACACATGGCGGATCCTTGGGGCCAATTGTAATTATACGCGGGCTTACTACTGTAAAGGGCCTTGAGGGTGTTGAACTACTAGACACTTTCATTACTTATCTGTGGCGTGTCCATGGCTTAGATTATTATGGAATGTCTGAAACTTCAGAAGCAAAGGGGCTTCGACATGTTAGAGCTGACATTAGGGCTGATGGAGCTAATTCTAGTGGTTCTGAGTGGGAGCAGAAACTTGATTCATTCTGGCAAGCAAGACTGGAAGGTCAGGATCCCTTGGAAATATTGACAGCTAAAGATAAGATTGATGCTGCAGCTTCTGAGGCTCTAGATCCTGTTGTGAGAAAAATAAGAGATGAAAAATATGGTTGGAAGTATGGATGTGGAGCCAAAGGTTGCACAAAGCTTTTCCATGCTCCTGAATTTGTCCATAAACATCTCAAACTGAAACACCCAGAACTTGTGATTGAGTTCACGTCAAACGTTCGAGAAGACCTTTATTTCCAAAATTATATGAAGTAAGTTTTCACCTTGTTTTATGGTTGAGAGTTTATGTTCATTGTAGTTGAATTGTTAAATCAGTTTGGTTTCTTTCTATAATGCAGCGATCCCAATGCACCTGGTGGAACTCCTATCATGCAACAGTCTGCACCAGTAAGACATCTGCCTTTATTTTAAAACATGCTTTGTCCACTTGATTGTCTACTACCCACGAGTTTTTTGTTATTAAGAAACCTAAGACAGGTTGGCTGATTTTATATTTCTGTTTGAATGTTTTATACAAGTCAACTGATGAATCTGTTAGATATTTAGAAACTACCAACTAAAAAATGGACCAAGATCAATATGACTTCTTGTACATTTAATAAGCGAAGAATGCAATCTGACCACATCTATTAATGACTTAGTTACAATGCTTATGCTATGCTGCTGTTGTAAATATCTTTTACAATGATGAACTCTGTTAATCTTGATAATTGGGCCTAACAAAATGTTCAAGCTTTCATCTCATATCTCAAACACATTAGCTCTTACCAAGTTCATTACTGCTGGATTACAACCCTGTTGAATGTTCATTTACAACCTTGCTGGATTTGCCGACCAATACTAAAAAATTAGGGTTGGGTATGCTGATGTTCAATTTGGTAGACCACATGGGGTGATTTGAATCTGAATCTTTATATGAAAATGGATTATGGTTAATTTACAACCCTGCTGAACTTGCCGGCTGATACTAACAACTTTAGGGTTGGTTATGCTGATGTTCAATTTGTGAGAGCACATGGGGTAATTCTGAATCTGAATCTGAATCTGAATCTTCTAGATTATGGTTATGTAGTTCAGGTTTGCTGGCTATACTTTTATATAATTGCTGTGGCTTTATTGCTTTCTTTATATAGTAAGATTAATTAGTGTCTGGAAAGCGTTACTTATATGTTGCATGCGAATTGCATCTAATACTACTTTATTGCTTTTCAATTTTGTGGCTTCACAATTTTGTATTTTTTTAATCTTCAGTTTTCTCTAAAAAAAACTTCTAATTGATTGCGTGCCTCAGAAATTTACAATTCTAAATATTATATCCCTTCATGCTGGATTAGATTTTTAAGATATTTCTTGAGGTTAAACAAAAAATCCTATGACAATTTGTTTGCCTTCCATATTCTTTTGTTTATCCTGGATAAAGTTTATCATTACGTTGTTGCTAAGTCATACTTTTAACTTTTGGATAGAATGTGTGTTAATGAAAATTTAATCTTTGTTCCGATTAGTGTTTTTTTTATAAGTTTGTATATCCAAATGGATGTTTTTTTATAAAAGCCACACAGTCGGCCTCACGACCATTTGTGAGGAGGTAAATCGGGAAGTTGTAGTTGGCAAGACCGGGGAGGATTTTTCATAAGCAGTAACCTATAGCTTATGACTTCTATAAAAATAGAAAATTTGGATAACTGAAAAAAATAAAATAAAATGTGTATTAGCCGGTGTTAATTTCTGGGTATGAGCATATAAGAAAATCATCTTCGTCTAACATTAATTGTGTGGTTCATTTCTTGAAATTGTTTTATATCAAATAAGAATTTCTGTCCATAGGTTGCTGACAGTTGAAAAAGGATTCCCATGTTTTCCATATGCCTGATCTTCTAGATTTCTCAATGTTATTATGATTATCATCTCGCACTCATCTGCAGAAGGCAAGAGTACAAAGACGGAGGCTATTAGATAATCGTCTTAGAGATGCACATGGCAACCGCATTGAGCTTAGCAGGAATAGAGATGATGACAGGAATGACAGGTCGCCTAGTGATAACCATGGTGGTTTGGATGGAGAAACTTATGAGAAGCCTCCATATGATGCCCACCGGGGACAGGGTTTGCACAGTGCATTTCCTTCAGACATTCCTCCGCCACCTATCTTGGTGCCTGTTCCTGGTGCTGGGTAAGTTGGTTTTGCCATTTTTTTTTTATTTTGTTAATTTTTTCGTGTCTAAATTATCTAGTGATTCTTCTAGTCCACTTGGACCTTTCGTGCCCGCCCCACCAGAGGTGGCTATGCGTATGCTTACTGATCCCGGAGGGCCATCATCCTTTGATACTACTGGGGTTCCACACGGTAGAAAAGGACGGCTTGGCCAACAACTAGGTGGCACAGCTGCACCAATTCTCGCTATGCCTCCACCATTTCGACATGATCCACGCCGCATGAGGAGGTTTGTGCCGCTGATTGATTTTGCAAATGCATGCTTTTTGTCAGTCCTTGATCTAACAACTGATGGTCTGGCTAAAGAAACTTCTGTCGATTTTTCCAATATTTTTTTTAGGTTTCAGGATTTTGATCTTTTGCTTCTCTACTAGTGAGTTTATTCTTAATTGATGGTTTTCACTTGCAGTTATAGAGATCTAGACGCACCAGACGATGAAGTCACTGTACTAGACTACAGGAGTTTGTAGACTCTCCAATTTCAGTTGTGCTTCGCAAATTACAATCCTCAAATGAGCGTGCGTTTTCCATTGTTGTAAATTAAAATAGACAAAGTTCTTTGAACCTGTGATGATTTCTTTTGCAGTCTAAAAGGATGATTCTAATACGAGATGCATTATGCGTATTCAAATAATTAATCTTACTATTTGAACTGCAAAACCCAACAATCCTTTGTATGACATTTGCTCCTATATGTACGTACACCTAGTTGTCATTATTTAGTCGATCTTTCTTTCCACCCGGATAATTATTACAAATGTTACTTATTGCTATCTACTGTTATTATATTCCTCTGTTCTTTCTCTCTTTTACTGTTCTATCACTTTTCTAAGAATTAGGTTTTCTATTTCACTTTGCCTCTAAAGAAGTTCCTCGTACTGCATTAATTACTGAAATATATGGATCATTGGAACAGGGAGTCGAGAGTGACAGTTTAAACAGATACTTCCATTCTCATAGTTATAGACTTATAGATAGATAGCACACTCAGAGAGGGCATCATGATACAGAACAACTCAATAGAGAAGTGGCATTTTACATGCATGCTTGCAAGGACATGTGGTTAAGGATGATGCTTGGGCAGTGGAGGAGCATGAGTAGTTGCTAAACTGTAATCGGCATCGTAGAAGATGAGTCCTTCATCCTCATATTTATGCTCAGTGCCTACTGAACGCACCTCAACTTTCAATCCCTTTGCCGTGGCATGAACTACCTGTGCTAAATGAAGGAGCTTTTTTCATAACTTTGGTCAGTTATAAACCTGAACGAGAGTACCGACCTACTAACCTCAGCCTTCTTTCCGAAGCTGATCTCCGACGACAGCTTCCTGCTGAGAGATGAACCACCTGATGCATGTTCAGGGAGATGAAGTGCTGAGATAAGAACACAGCAGAGCAGTGTAAAAACCAGCTTCAGCTCCATACTGGCGAGGAGCACTAGGACTAGGACTACTTCTGCAAGTCCTCTCTGTTGTTGGCTTGGATCAAATAATGCTGAAAAACCACACATGTCTCACCAATAATTGAAGCAGTGGGGGGAAATAAACTTTACTTTTTTTTTTCTTCTCATATTTTATATGTGCTGGTTCATAAGTTGTTGGGGCAGGACAAAGGAACATGAAAGCTTTGACCCGGCTAAAAGGTAATTAGCCGGAAGAAAATTATACTCTATTGTTCAACTTTTGCTCTCTGGAGCTTGGATTAAGTGGCTTGGACTTCCCTTTTGGGGACAGAATCTAGTCTGAAGAAAGCCTAGCTACACTGGTATTAGCCAGCCTTTCTTAGTATGTACGTGGTTTCTAATAACTATTGGCTCCATTGTTAATTTATTTGCAGGGGCCATGCATGCACTCCTCGTGTGTGCCACTACTAGAGAAAAGACAAGGCTGCTCACGGAGGATGCTTGATGGCCAAACCTGCAAACATATTAACAAATAAATAAATATAAATAAATAAATATAAATATAGTTGCAGCTGAATGGTTGAGCCAAACCTTAATTCCATGCACAAAAATGTTAGCCTAATTTAAGCCCGTGATACCACTCGATTATTTTTTTTTTGTTAACAAAAAATCTGTTATGTTCTATATAAAGGTGAATGATTAGATGATAGAATAAAAAATTAAAGTATTAATAAGAAATGTGTAGAAAAAATTATGAGAAATGACACTTAAGGGTTTGAATATGTATTTATGTCATCGATAAATATATCAATGTGATGTAAAACCATTACAAATAAACATATTAATAAAAAAACGAGAGAGAAAAAAATTGATTAGGAATGATAAAGTAAAGTAAAATAAAATTTTAATTAAATATGATGAAAATATAACAGGAGAAGTAGAGTCTTAAATTATCTTTTTTCTAGACTTGAGAATCACAGCTTTAAATCGGCTAAATCTTAAACTATAATATTGTTTAAGGTTATTATACATAATTTTAATTATGTGATTATTTGATAATCATATAATTAGTTTATGAAGTATAAAATATAACCTAACATTATTATATAATCAAAATTTATTTATTTAGAAGTTTTAATGTATAATTTAGTATAGAAAATTGTATCAGTAGCTAAATTGACTAATAAAATAAAATATAATAATAATAATAATAATAATAATAAAAAATTTTATTATTATTATTAATGGTGATATATAAATAATTATATTTGAATACTATTTAATATTTTTATTATTATTTTATAATATTTTAGGCCCAATTAACTAAAGTTTTAATTAAAAATTTAACTAAAAAAAACTAATTAAAAAAAGGTCATCCCTCTTTCTCTGTCACGCACAGGGCACATGTCGGCTGTCGCTGCTCACCTTCTACAACCTTCGGTGAACGCTAGTCACGTTGCATCCGCTCGTCGCATCTACCTGCTGGCTAGCACCTTCGCCCCATGGGCGAACGCCAACCTTTAAGTGATGAATAAGTATCCCAATTAAAGGAGGTAAAATCATTATAAATAAACATATTAATAAAAAAAATATGATTAAAAAAATTATTAAGAATGTTAAACGTTTATTTTATTTAACTATGATGACAATATAACAGGGGAACTAAGAATAGAATATATTTTTTTAAAATTTAGTTCTAAATCCTAAATTCTTGAGGGGTAAAGTATTTTTAACTGATAATCATCCTACTCTCCTCTTGAACAATCTTTTTTGTCTTTATGGAGTATGTAATTGGCTAGAAGATGACAATTTGACTATAACGTGACAATAGGTCAATTCTCAGGGTGACCTCGAAAAAAATAAATTTCTACCACTCTTTAGTCAGTTAGTTCGACTATAAGTTAATTTCGTGATTTATTTTTTTTTCACATAATTTAAAAACGGACGCGGTCTGAATGAGCATAAATACCCTTTTACTACAATTTTACAATTGAACTGCCTTTTTATCAAATTTGTTGAGAAGCGGAGAAATACATCTTCATACGATGGTAGGGTTAATTTTTTGATTTATCTCTCGTATAACTGACCACGTGGAGCAGGTATAACCCCAAATTGAACTGTCTTTCTTGTCACGTTGCCAATCCTTCGGAGGAGTTTCCTGTACACGCTAAGAACTAAGAAACAGAGCCTTAAAGCGAACCCAAATTAGCCTACAACAATCGATTCTTTCTCCTCAGAAAACTAAACAAAGAAATAGGCTCAATGAATCAATCATCCACGAAGAGAGAATCACTCAGTCCACAATCGGACTCAAGCAGTAAAAATCACGTCGTTTCGGCAAGGTAAACGGTCGAAGCCCTTAAATTTAAGAATCGATTAGTTAATGCATGCACGGAGGCCGAAGCACCTCTCTCTTTTTTACTTTCTCTAAGAGGTAAATCATCAACGTTCCATAATCGTTCTAAATAATAATAATAATAAAAAGAGAGAGAAAATAATTTCTAATTTGCCTTCTCCAATCGATTAACAGTGTAATATCCATCCTTAAGTTCCTCTGAACTCCAGGACGGGCGGGGCAATTGCCATTGCCCTGCTACTGACTGCTGCTGCTGCGTTTATCTATGCATTGCGATGGCAGGAGGAAGAGAAAAGAGGTGAAAAAGTTTGGCGCAGTGCTTTTGGTTCGTTGATGTCCCTGCGTCATTAATGGCGCCTTCAATGGTCGTGGGCCACACGCACCACCTTTTACAACTTTTTTTCATTCAATTTCTAGAGAAAATTCCAAGTTCCTCCAAGTCTCCAACACTTTCCAGAGAAAGTGTTGCTCCCAGCCATGTTGTCTTCCAGTTCATGTTCTCGTTAACTTGGACGAAAGCAAATTCTTCAGCTGATGAATTACAACTGGTAAAAGAAGAGGATAAAAACAAAAAAGAAGAGGCAGAGAAAAAAAAAACAATGAAAGAGATGATGCCTTTCAGCTCTGTCTCCTTCTCTGCTCTCTGAACCCATTCTAATTGAGTTTGCAGAGGTGAGCAGAGAACTGCATGGCACTGGAGATTTGTTTCATGGCTTCTTCCTCTCTCGTGTCCCTGTCAAATGCAAAACAAATCCGAATCTCTCCATTCTGAATCACACAGCTACTTTAATCTTAATCATACGTTAAGAAGCTTCAGTCGAATTACATTGATTTCTAAATCATAATTAAAATTACACCGCGGATTCGTCTTCACTTGTTGTGCAGAGGGTTGGAGCCGGTGGGCACGATGCGCTTGTCGTCCTCCACGAGGCTACTATTTGTCTCCGGACAGCTTCCGTTCTTCTCCGGTTTGCACCGGCGGCCGAGGCTGCTGACGACCACACCGACGGTCCTCTTCCTGCCGGCCGCCCTCGCGAAGCCGTGGGAGGTGGCGATGGCTAAAATTAAGGAGCACAGGAACAGAGAGGCACGCATCCAACATCTCCACCTCATTGTGAGAAGAGGAGAAGTAAAATCGAGACGGAAAAGGAGGAGAGGAGAAGAGAAGATGGCAATAAATTGTCCCTTGATCGGTGACGCCACCAAATGGCATTAATGGTGCTTCAATTGGCTCGCAGGCAAAGGAGGAGAGCAGAAGAGAAGATGGCAATAACTTGTCCTTTGATCGGTGACGCCACCAAACCGCATTAATGGTGCTTCAATTGGCTCGCAGGCAAACCAGTGCGCCGAGACAGAGAACGCAAACAGAGCGGAAGAGGGACAGGAGGAGGAGGAGGAAAGGGGCGGAATCAAAAGAATGGAGGAGGAGGAGGAGGAGGAGGAGGAGCGTGGAGGACGGCGGACAAACACTGCGTGTTTGCAGAAAACAACAAGGAATCCAGCGAACACTTGGGTCACTGTAATCTAGCGTCGTCATGAGCATGTTTGTGTTAGATTGGTCAAAGGGTTTAAGTGATAAATCTGTTTAAGGATCCTCTAATGATTGAATAAATTTAGAATCTAAGAAGAGATCTCTGCTGTCATATCTTAGTTGACGGTTTAGATTAAAATGTAGATTTTTTTTTTTAAAGAGATTTTAATCTAACATAGACTCCTAGCTGAGGCTCGGTTGATCTTGAATATCTCGAGGATGTCAAGGTTGTTTTTTTTTTGTCATTAATGTTATTTTTAATCTTTTTTTGGCATTTTAGAAGACGGACAAGGCGCTAGCTTCCCTTGAAGGCAGGGCAGTGATTTAGACTGTGGCAGAGAATTAATTATCTCATGGAAAATATTTGTTAACTCTGAAAAGGAATTGTTTTTAATGATGACACTAACAATCACGAAAATTATCATACTGTCTATTGATGACACTAACAATCACAACAAAAAGACAAAGCTTTTCATTAACTAGAGAAGAAATGGGGTGGGCAATTCATCGCTTGTTTCCCACAAACTACACAGATCTAAGCAAGAAAACCACAAGATGCAGACTTTAAACGACACTTCCCTCTCTGCGTTAGATATATTATTCTTCTTCATAAGGCAGGAATTATCCATTATGAAATTATCTAGCTTCCTGGCGCAAATATATGGTGCTGCTAAACTGTGTAATGCTGCTGAATGGTGTCGATGTCAAGCCCTTTCAGTTTGACCACTGACTCCACATGACCTTTGAGTGTGTGCAATTCTCTTAGCCTGAAAATTAACCGAGAATTAGGAAGATTAATGTCACAAGCCTAATAAATGTTAGTTGATTGCAAACGATGAAATGCAAGTTCTAAATCTGCCTTGTATATCAATAAATGAAAATGAGTTTTTCTAGTAGGAATAACTTCTCCATTTTCATTTAAGGACAGGATGACTTTATGTATTAGTGTATTATGATTCACTGCAGTCTCAAAAGTTTTAAGCAGCCATAGACTAGTCCAATTTAATGTTTCTGGTTTGTTGCAGCTTTCTCTAATACATCATTCATTCATGCCAGGTTGGATCAGTTCGTCAATCTAAACCAAGGAGAAACAATCTGTGATTCAAACTCGATGATTACTTTGATGCTGTACAAAAAGTCTATTGCTTTGCTATGCATATGAATATAAAAGCACATTACCTTGCAATCTCAGCTCGCCTCTTGGCCTGCTCGGCGATTTCTGAAAGCTCACGCGCGATAGTAGTTCTTGTCGGAGAAAAGGTTCGAAGTATCAGGAGGTTGGAGACCGTGAAGTGTTCTCTGTGCAATTGCCCATTGAGCTTCCCTTTCCTCTCTTCCATAATCTTTCTTTGTGGTGAAAGCAGTCTGATATTGTAATTAACATAGCACAAGAGATAAAATAAACCAGTTAGTACTAAAACAATTCAAATAAATCGAATTCACCGTAATTAATGGAGTTCGCTACAGAAGCATTATGTTACCTTCCTTTCGAAGAGAGTATCCCAGGCCTTTCCACTTAGTACATAGCGAATAGCAAACTTAATCAAGTCAAGGGGAATGAAGGTAATAAAACTATAAAACCATATTATTCCAGCCCAACCCCATCCGCAGCCTTTAATGTGGGCAAAACTCCAGTTCGCATATACTGCTACAACAGTGGCAACCTGATGAACAGAATTAGTGATTATGTTATGAGTGGATACAAGGTGAAACTAAATGTTCATCGAGACACATTGAGCAATCTAAGAAGCACAAATCTACATAGGTTTATGGGCGAAAGGTACTTGGTGTATGAATGTTCCAGAGAAAGAAAACCGAAAAACTTACTAGTTGAGCAATCACAAAGGCACTGCAGAGTAGAAGTCCAGGGCGTTCAGTGAAGCACCAACCACGCGAACGAGTAACAAATATGAGTGCTTGGCTGATAATACTCACTTGCAGGTACAATGCAGCCATCATCTCATTGTCATTGTATCTTATTGATTTAACATGGAATTTGTTCTGCATCAATGGTTTATTTATTTATTTATTTTTTAAAGGAGTGACTAAATACCATACAAATATGTATAATGACATAATGTTCATGATTAGGTGTGCTTCATTTGACTGTGAAAGATCAATAATTTACCGGGAAGAAGTTAGTTTCTTTCATAGCCCAGAAGAAGAGCACAGTCATCAAGGCCATGTAAGTTCCTAGCACAACGCCAGTAGCAAATATTTCTTTTAATTTCCAACTGTCCGGCATTGGAGATGGCTTTACGCGATCTTTAGAGATTGTCATAATGGTACCTGCATTTAAAAATTTTCAGAAAATTTTATCCATAAAAGTAAGATAATTGACATATGATTTATTTGTATGTCCTCACCATCATTTAATATGGCAATAATCAAAACCATGAAAGGGGAGAAGTCAAATTTCCAAATTAGAGCAATAAGCATAAATCCAAGCTGCAAAGATTTGAAATAAAAATCATTAACAAAACAAAATTTTGAGATCATAGAAAAGACTGAATAGAAATGGATCGACAAATGCCAACTTAATGCTTACCACAATAAGGATGGTAATGGAAACAGCATATATCTGTCAGTGTGCAGAAAAGAAATAAGAAACTGGCAGTTTAGAAAAGATAACGAACCAAAGAGGAACAGATGTGCAAAATAATTGACCATACAGTGTAGTTTTTCAACCTCTGGAAGATGGCTCTGCTGGTAAGAACAGCACTGATGATAACACTTAGACCAGGCTCAGTCAGGACAATGTCTGAAGCACTTCTTGCGGCATCCGTGGCATCAGAAACAGCAATACCAATATCAGCCTTCTTCAAGGCAGGAGCGTCATTCACTCCATCCCCTGTCATTCCACATATATGCTTCCTCTCTTGCAACTTCTTCACAATTTCATATTTATGCTCTGGTTCAAAGAATGCCACATTATACAACAATCATGGGAGACTTACAATTTACTAATTTAATATGCTTTAACAATGAATTGCCGAATTATTACAAGGTTATGCTGTTAGAAAAGAAAGTCAATTTGTATCTCTTGCAAGTTTTTAATAGAGTTTGAGTTTCTATAATCACAAAAGCTTAGTGTAATAATGGACCTAATTTGTGAATTTGCAGTCTAACATTAGGAATACAACATGAGCAAACCAGGAAAAACCCCTGCAAACCCATCAGCCTTCTCAATCAATTCATCCACGGGAAGTGCAGCAATTGTCTCATCTTTGTGCTGCCCAAGCAGTGAAGAAGAAGGATACATGTTGGTGCCCATTCCAAGTCTTCTACCAGTCTCCTTTGCTATTGCAAGTTGATCGCCTAAAGAGCACAACAGTCTTTTAGCCATAACTCATGAAAGAAATAACACAACTTCAAACTAAAAGTAAAGAATGTCCAAATACCAGTGATCATCTTCACATTCGCACCAAAGTTGAGAGCCTTACGGATGGTCTCAGCACTATCATGCCTTGGGAGGTCAAAGAGATGCAGTAAACCACCAAACTGCCATGGTCCACCAGGACTCTCTTTGTTCCTCTCAGGAACTTCCTGAGATACATTACAAAATTGATACAAGGTACAAGGGAACATGCAATTGTAGCAAGAACATAAACCAAGTGCTGAAAACATAAACCTGTCTTGCCACTGCCAACGAACGAAGCCCTCGTTCAGCAAATTTATCAATCACTGTATGAACTCTCTTCCTCACATCCTCCTTGCAGTTGCAGAGGTTCATAATCTGCACAAGATGGTGGTCCAACAGTTAGCAATATGTAGATGAAATTGGTTATAATAGAAATATATAAGAGACAGAGCAGCACCTGTTCAGGAGCTCCTTTGCTGACTCTATGCCATTTTCCCTCTTCATCGATGTAAGTCAGCGCTGTTCTCTTGTCGACGGGATTGAAAGGAAGAAAATGAATTTCCCGGATTCCTGCTCTTGCCTGATTAGTCCAAGTAATTCCCAGAGCATGAATCATGACCACTTGATAGTTCAGTAAATAACCTCAAAATATGGCAAGGTAGATTTATTGCCTAGCATCTGGTCAACCTTGACTTGACTTCTCCACCAAGTGTTCGGTCACTCCTTTGACCCACTTAGACTTTTCCTTCAAGCCAAGTGTCCAGTCCTCTATGACCCTCTTGGACTTCCATGCACCAGGTGTCCGGTCAATCTTGACCCACCTGGATTTCCAATGCCTAGCTTCACTTACTAGGTCTTTCACTAGGCTTCACTCAATAGGACTTTCACCCAACCAAACTTCACTCTCTAGGACTTTTCTCTGTCTAGTTTCACTCACTAGAACTTTCACCAGGTTTCACTCACCTTGAACAGGCTTCACTCAACTGGATTTTCATTTCCCGGCATCACTCACCGGGACTTCCAACTTGCTGGCTTTACTCACCAGGACTTTCCAAACCAAGTGTCCGGTCAATCATGACCCACTTGGATTTTCTTGTCAGCTAACCTTCTCGTTTGACTTGCACTTGCTTAACCTCGAGTTAGGGCTTTCCTAGTCAAGTATCCAGTCAACCTTGACATACTTGACTTCTGCTCGACAATCTTGTAGACATACAATTGCACATGCAATCTCCATCTATTGTCAAATATCGAAATATCAACTTGAGTCAACTCAAGCTTAGTTAACTGGGTTAACCTAACCCCGGACTATTGCATCAAGCAATCTTCCATACATTGTCAAACATAGACCCAAGCTTGACCCAAGCTTGTCCGGTCAACATGGTCAACTTGATCCGGAGACAATTGCACCAACAAGCTAAACTTAAAAGACAAACATCCACAAACCTCTAATATGTTTGCGTAATGTGATTCAGAGATCGTTTATTCCTACTCCACGGCGTGTCTGTAAGGTGGACGAATACTGTGATCCGTCGATGGATTAGTCCCTGAAACTCCGACTAGCTGAACCCTCCTTCTCAGTGGAGAAACCTCGTAACAAACCCTATGAGACCTCTTGGATGCGCTTAGAATACTCTTGAGTTTGGAGACTCTAATTAGGGTTAACAACCACTAATTTTCGCCAACCATCTCAAGAATCTCGAGCTCTTATATAGAGCCCGGGTGGAAACTCCAAGCTAGTTTCCAGCTACCTGTCCACTAGTAAGTATATCGGTCGACTGGTCTCTCATGGAAATATGATCATTATACTCTAACGACTCATTTACCAGGCGACTGCCCTAAGGACCAATCGATTGCCCTTCTTGAACTGAGTGAACAGAAACATTCTATTCGTTCACAGTCGACTAGTACATACAGTAGTTGACTGGTCAAAACCCTAACATGGGTTTTACCACCGAGTACAATTCCCTCAACACTCGTCCTCGCACGACCCACCTAGAACAAGCCTCCAAGCGATCTTCCTTCAGCCTTGTGTCCCTCGGATGCCTCCTCATCCTTCGCGCCTTGCCATCTAGATGATTCCATCTTCCTCGATCCTTGTTGTCGGATCTTCCTTTGCCAAGTTCCACTTGAGTTTACAATGCCAAGGCTCCCCCTGCGACTTACGCTGTCAAGATTCTACCTGGACTTTCCTTTGCAC
>JBBPFQ010000050.1:2078154-2089579 GCA_037974815.1 Kaempferia elegans
TAACTCTTGTAGGAACAAGCAATCCGGCATCTCTCGATCCCAACAAGTGGTATCAAACAGACTAAAGAAAAATATATAGAGAGAGAGGTTTGAGAATCTGGCTTAAGAAGGGTCCGGTGAACCTTACCAAAACTAAAGAGGTTTAAGAAATCCGGCATAAGAAGGATCCGGTGAACCTTACCAACCTAATACTAGGGAAAAGTTTAGCCAAACGACCTGGGAATTTAGGTATAAAGTAATTACATTTGATAATCTACTTCCTGCAATGCATGAATGGGTTCTCTTTAGTTAAAACATTTTAATGCAAATTTATGGTACTTTGGAGGCTCATGATACAAAGTCAAAAGTTGTTCACGATGATTAATTAACCTAGCGATTTATTGACATTTCTTGTACCTATAAATGCGAGCGATTGTTATTTCCATAAGAAGTTGAACTTGCTGTCTTTAGACTCACTAGATCCATATGGTACAAGTAACGAGGAGACGGAAGGACTTGACGGATGAGCTATCTTGAACCTGGCAGTGCACACCCGCGGGCCTCTTCCTTTAGACTACGTTCTTTTTCTCTTTTTTCTCATGCATTTGGATGTTGAATTTCCTAGTCTGAGTCGTGTCATGAGATTTGTAGTGGAGTATGTTTTCTTTGTTAGTTGGTCGCACTTTCTGCTCTCTTGAAGATTTTAAATGTCTTTTACGGCGTTCTAAAATAAATTTGTTTAGATGTCAAGTGAATTGGTTCATGATGCATAATCTGTGAGGTTGGGTTGTTTAGTTCTGAGCTTTTAATTCCTAGCTCTACGAAAAAAAAAATCTAGGATGTTTCAAACTACGTAGGTAAGTTCTTGTGTCAACTATGAGAGTTGAGAGACATATATCCTTGGAGAGGGTAAATCTCAACTTAGGCAAAGGCTTGATTATTAAGATGATTATGGTTAATTAAAGGTATTCCAATCAATTAATGCACTGAGTTGATTAAGAAGTCAATTGAAGATGATCAGTCAACGAATAGAATATTTGTATTCGTGACTGAATCAAAGGCAATCATAGGAACTCGGAAGGAATCGTTGTTCTACAAAGATACACTATAACAATAAATGGGTTTTGGTTTTGATAAAGATACATTGCAATGGTCAAATAACATAAGGGTTTCATTCGAATAGTCGATTGATGGTGAAATCTAATTGCCTCAAGTAGTAATTGGTAGACATAAGCCTAAAGTGATTGGGAACCGAATGAAGATAGGAATCTATGATGGATATATAAAGGGGACCAAGAGAGACGTTTAAAGGCTAGTAAAATAACGATTGTAGAATCCTTTAAGCCTTGATCTATTGTACTCTAAAGCTTTCCTCTCAACCTTCATTATATAGTTCATCTTGTAAGAGGTTTATCAACCTCCGAAGGTTATCCGTGAAGAAGAAGATAGTGGGCCTTTGAGAGTGAGTCACCAATGAGTTATAGGCTGTGAAGTAAGAACAAGGATTCCAAACAACATTACATTACCTTGTTAGCATTAATATGCATTGACTTGCTTGATGTTTTTATTTTCACTGCACTAATTATTTGTGTGACCTTATAAAAGCCTTAGCAAGAGTAGTATAAGTTTTATTTGCAGGTCAATTGTTATTCACTCCTCCCTTATCTATCCGACCATCTACTACACCTGTCCTAACATTTCCTTCATAAGTCGAAGCAATAACATTGGGTGTCATAGGTTGTTACCCAATCATAGTCTCAAATGGACCCTTACCTGTTCATCACTTTGCTATAAGTTATAGGAGAATTGGGCTACATTTAGCAACTTTGCCACATAAGTGCTCACATAGTATCCAACACTCACATAGTGCCTTATGTAAAGCTCAAGTAGCTTGATGCGCTTAATTTTTCCATTGCTTGTAAAGAGATTTAAATCCATCACTAACAATTAGAAAACTCGGTCCAAAATCGTCTAACAGAATGAGATTTAAATCCATCACTAACCGTTTTTCCATCGTTTAGTAGAGGTCCCCAAAACTTCATCGCATATCGAAGGAACGAGCATATTGACTCATTCGCAGTGCAATTTGATGAGACGGAAATGAAACTTTATGATACTTCCATACCCTTTGGACTTAGGTACAGTCATGATAACTCGATTGAGACATTTTGTCATGACTGCTTTGGAATGGGTTGGGGCTCAAGTAGCCTCAGTGGGTGTTGCTGCTCCATCTTATCTTGTTGGTAAACAAAACAAATCTGCACATAAATCTCAATGGCATCTCACACCCAGTTGCAAATAATGTGTTCACTATAAGAGATAGAGTCCTTGCCATACCTGAATGACCAACCCACTTGGAACTATATACCCATGTACCCCGCATAACCAGCCCACTTGGAATCAAGACACTCCTTGATAATTTCCTCCTACAACTTGTCATACTTGGGCAAAAAAAATTGTTACATCATCTACCATAAAGCGTTGTGTTCTTACATCTCTAGCTAACTTTAGCAAATTCTGAGTAAGGGGATCATAATTTAATCCTTCTTTGATTCAGTCAACAAGTGTACCTTATGGCTGACTCACGCTAGCAACCTTCACTTTACTACTTAGCATGTGGACCACCACATTAGTCTTGCCACGATTGTACTCGAATTGGTAGTCAAACTCACTAAAAAATCTTGTGACCGAGCTTGCTTGGGGTTTAACTTCTTTTGAGTCTAAAAATAACTTGTGGCAATGTTGTTTGTTAAGGGACAAAGTGAGAACTCAGCAAGTAATGATGCCATGTTGAAAGACACGGTATAGAACCTCTCGGTGTCATTTAACTTTCAACTTTCGAAGGCAATAGGGTATCCCTCTTGCATATGTATTTCACCAATAGCAAATTCTAAGGCATTAGTGTGTTCCTCAAATGGTTCGGTATGATCGATCAATACCAACATTATTTCCACCATGATAGCCTTTTTCAACTCCTCAAATGCTAGGTAGCTGCTACATAATTATAAAAGCTACTAAGAAGTTGCTACACAGTTATAAGTAAACCCTAAACTCTAAATCCTAAATACTAAAACTTTAAACCATAAATCATAAACGTTGAACACTATTATATCAAAATATTCTTTACCAAGTTGGCGAAAATTATTTAAACATCATCAAAATCACTTTAAATTAAACAAAATATATTTAAAACAGTTATAGAAGTTACTAAGTAGCTACTACACAGTTGTAAAAGTTACTCAATACAGCACTGTTACTCTACATCTTTAAAGAATGTTAAACTATTATGTTATCATATTAGCATTAATGTCGTGACATGCACACACATTTAGATTAATCATTTCATTTGTGTATTTTAGAAAAAAAAAAGTTATCTATTCACCCTTTCTAGTCGGTCATATTTAATCTTGCACGTCTTAGAAAAGACAAAAATAATAGTAGAAGATGCTCATAAGATTAGAATCAATTGACTACAATATCATTCGGCACCCTCGATGAGCAAGTGGAATTGACAACTCGTATAGTAAGGTATTCTAGTTGACCACGACACAAACGATACACAAACAACTATAACCCTGTAGGCATGATTCCTTCTATTAAATTTTGTGATGATGGTCATGGACCTAAAATAATAGGAAAAGTACTAACCAAAGGCATCGAAACAATGGCAAAAAATTCCAACACTATAAAATAGTGTATTAGTCAATGTAGGTTGAAAAGTAGAAGATAGGTTACGAAAATGGTTAGATAATTACGAAAGTATCCAGATGTGGCATCATCTTTCTCTTTAGTGTGATCCTACTCTTTGTTAAGTAATTAAATGGTGGCTATGACACTTAACAATGGTGTTGTTGGGAACATACTAAGGTGTAGGCACAAAACATAGCACTCAAACATAAAGAGGTTATCTAGTCCTTTGGTTGGAGTGAGATTAGATAAATAAGAAGGGTGGGCAAAGATTTAGAGGTGGGCTTTGGATTGAGTGAATGAGGTGTGGTCGAAAGGGGCATCAAAGAAGAGAGGTTTGGTGGAAAAGCATGAAAAATCTAGCTCTTCCTAAGATGAGAGACTAACACGACGAGGAAGAGTCATAACCACGCCCTAATCTGATTGGCAATGCTCACAAGGATGAGGACCTCATGATAAGACAAACTAAAGATGAGCGAGCAGAGGATGAAACACACAAAGGTAGACTCACTTAATTATGCAACGGATAGACAAAAGAGAATGTCAATTATGCAACAAGAGGGACAAAGAAGCACCCACTCTAATTCCATGTTAAAGGGTGTCCTAAGTAGCCTCCATTCTCTCTCTCTCTCTCTCTCTCTCTATATATATATATATATATATATAATGTGAAATTATTAAAGTAGAAAAATCATTAAAAAAAAAGTAAATAAGTATATTCAAAGCACTCCAACTTAGAGAAAGCACTTGTTGATTTAGTTTTGTAGACTATTATGAAAACAAAGGAATCATGGTAAGCCACTTGAAGACACAAAAGATATAGTAAACTAAACAAATTGGATTTGAAAAATAATAAATGAGATGGTATCTACATATTCATTGTAAACTATTAACTTGTATGAATAATAGTGTGTATACAATAAATTTTTAGACAAGTAGACATACCATGAAGTATATAAATGGAAACAATGATGATATCGGCAAAGCTGAAAAGGAAAGAAAGAAAAATGATCAGTCATCAAACTATAAACCATGCCTTAAAGGAAAAAAAAAATACAAGGTCAAAACAACTAAAATGAAATCCATGCAGAAAATTGCAAGGATACTATAGATATAACAGATATTAAGTTTCACAATACAAGGTTGATATGTGTGAATTATGCATATGTTTTTGGTCTTATTTAGCATACATTTGTTGCATCACATGAGCATATTTTGTGTAAACTTCTAGCATTTGCATTCATTTTATCTTTTTAGTTCGGATTACTGTGGAGATCTTGACGTTGGAGCATGCTTGGAGATGTCAAAATGGAGGAAACGCATGGACAGAATGATCCACATCCAACCCGTGGTAGCCACCACGGCTGTGGACACCTCTGAGTAAAGCGGAGAGTCAAGACAGCGCAATCCAAGACCAGCCCATGGAACGTTCCACTACCGTGGATCGTGGATCGTTAGGGTTGCACTGCCCTTTTAAGGAAAATTTGTTAGGGTTCAGTGGATATAAAAAGAAACAAACAGCGGCGGTTTTGAGGCACCTGGTGACAAGACATCAAAGAGGAGGCCACATCCAGGACATCAAAGGAGCTAAGAGATTCCGGACATCAAAGAACACGTGGAGATCTTCCAGAAACATCGACAAGGCATCTACAATCGAATTCTTCTATTCCTTGATCTTATTTTCATATTGTAGAATGCTATTATTGATTTCAACCAATTGCATCTTCAACGTTGTGGAGTAGTTTCTTTATTCTAGGATGAGGGAATAGCCCAATAAGATATTGACATTTAGGTTTTGATTTCCTTCTCTTGTTAATGTTATGATTATCTTTGATTCAATTTTAGTGTGCTCAATATGTTTGCATTACTTAGAAATTAAGAGATGAACTGAGAGGTGAACCTTAGTCTCGGAACTATAAAATTGAACTTGAGTTTTTTTATCATAAAGTAGTTCAGATCTCTCGAGGGTAACATTGAATATCAAGGATCTTAAAGAGTTTAATCTGATTCAACTACCATGAGAATAGGAGTTGTGTTAGGATAAACACATCGTTAAATTTTGAGAGGAAACATCGATTACCTAAGGATAATTCACCTTCGAGATGGATCTAACGTTGTAAGAGAGAAGATCATAACGGAATGGTGAAACTGAAATCCAAAAATTTGTCTCAAGATTTGATTTCCTAATCTATTTTTTATTCAATTTCCCGAGTTTGATTTAATTTCTTATTACAGTTGCTTCCTTATCTCGATTTCGTCTAGATAACCTATTTTGTGCATAGTTTGTCTGTCAACAACACAGTCCACAATATTTTATTATTTGACAACAACTGTGCACTTGCAGCTTCGCACTAACAAAGGTCTAATCCATGCCATTCCTATATAGATTAGAAGTTTAAAAAAATGAATCATCAAGTTCAAGATTCCTAATTCCAACACAATAAGATCAAAATTTAAAAGGTTAATAATTGGAGTTAAACAAATTACCAAACTAGACCATTCCTATAAGAATGAAGTCCTATGTAAAGTTAACTAAACTAGATCAATCATATCAGTATGGGAGGTTCTAGTTCTATGTATTCCATGATCCAAACAACCTAGAAACAAAGTATCAAAATGAAAAGGTTATTTCTGTCATTTAGATAAACTAAAGCAATTCAAATGTAGACTATCTCTCAGCTGACACAAATTTCTATCGACTAAGATCTGATATATCCTATGCATTAACTTTAGCATTCTCTCTATGATTGCACATTATAGTTTACCAAGACAGGAGTATAGTAATATAAAATATGATCCAGTAAGAATGAACGACTTTTTTCTCCTTTACTTTTTTATTATTAAAGACAACTTCAACTTGGTGAAATTTTAGATTGGTAGACTGAAGCACAAAGAATGGTGTGACCTCATTGTAGATGTTTCTACATTAGACATTCACGTCGTTGCAGAGAAGAAGAGAACTTATTCAGGTGGAAAGCATATATATACCTTCCCATCAAGCTATATCTTTGTTCAAAAAGTAAGAATTGCTCCAAATAATTGTTAAAACAAACAAGTTCAAGTTACGATCGCTCTAATCATCCCTTACAACAATGGCTGTCTAAGATAGGGTCAATAAAACCACCTCCGAGAATGTATGAGCAATCCTCATTAGGACGCTCATCAACTTTCTTTTCCATTTTGCAGTGTTACAGCTTCAGAGGTGCAAAAGAACAGTTGTTGGTGTGTGGCGTATAGCCATCATATATTAAAAGCATGTACCAAATTTTTATATGCAATATGTTACAACTTCAGATGCGCAAATGAAAAGTTCTTGATCTTAATCGACATGCACCAAATTTTGATATATCAGTCAAACAGTTATTCTCAATCAAAAAATTTCTGGATGCAGTCAAAAAGAAAAACAAAAAATTAGGTGGCGAATTTTCCCCTTATTATGCAACAACTAAGAAAGAAACAAAGCGACCGTGAGCAAGCTCAGGGTGACCTCATCTAGTGCATAAAAGGACACCCTGGAGTGAACAAGAAATTATTTTTTTTCCACCCAACAAGCAACACCTTGAACAAGAAACCACTGCACCGTGTGCAAATCCATGCGTACCTGTGCAGAGTGTGACAATCCACACATAAAAGAACTCTGTGTAGGGGATTCCACTAGAAGCTGCCTTCTTCCTATCTTGCTTACAACCCGGACAACCTTCGAAGTATACCTTCTCCAACAATGCAGTCCTTCTCTCCGTCATATCCTCCATGAACACCGCAAAAGCAACTACGTTTCCAAACCTGTTTCTCGTACAAAAGTCCAAGGAGCAAAAAACAGACAAAGCGAGACGCAGGCGAGACCAGATCAAGGTGCAATGGTTTAAATAAAAGAAAAGGAAAGAACGCCAAGCAAAGTTGTACTCTACCACCGATCGTAAGAGGAGACGCGAATCCTTCGCTCACGGCATGCGTCACTGCGATGCCATACTCTGCGTTCTGTGTTTTTATTGTCTTTTCTCCAAGAGCTTGCGTCAATGAAGACAAGGGCTGGCCACACCGCGCGGGGTCGGTTGTACCGCACCACCCGATATAGGAAAAAAAATCGGCTGCTTTCCGCTACCAACAAAAATCGTGTATATGAGTCCCATTCTGCAGAACTGATCATCACAGTAAGATAAACGGTTTCAATACTAAATATTAGGGCAAAATGTGTCTATGTTATTTTAAATCATTTGATTTTTTACCCACTATTTTATAAAATAATATAATTATAATTCAGTACATTATTTAATATTATTATATTATTCTTATTATTATCTCTCAACTAAATCTTAAATTAAAAGTAAACAAGAAGCACATTGTAGCAGCTACGTAACTATTTAGTAGTTATTATATAGTTATAGTAGTTACAATATGAATATTAGATAAGCAAGTTAAATCAACATTATAGATTAAGATTGGTCATGTAGATTAAAATGAGATTTTTTCTATATATTTTACATAAAAGTAAACACACAATTAATTAGCAAATAATAATAATAATAATAAAGGTTAAAAAAATACAATGAACAAAATCAAGCATACAAAGAAGTAGAGTGATAAAGGAAGGAGCTCAAGGAAGAGCCGACGATCTCTCCTCACTTCATGTCTGTTATTCATTTTGTGAACTTGAAGAAAGAGAAGAGACGCTTTACTTATTCACGATGTAGCAACTATGAACTCGTAACAGCTACAACTATGTAGTAGCTATGAAAGTGTAATTACTATAACTGTATAACAGCTCAATTGTAGTAGTTATGAAATCGTAGTTGTTATAACTACAAAAGATAATAGTGGGAACAGTGTAGTGGAAGGTAGTTGGTGTTATGTTTGAGAAGTATCATAAGACAATCAGTTTATGATTTGTATTATTTATTTCGATAAATAAAGATTCATTATTTGAGTGTGCATTGTTTACGTGTTTGAATGATCTTAAACTCACTTACTAAATATTAGTAATATTATTCATAGTATGAGAGAATTTATGATTAGATTACAACTAGTTAGCGTCTCTACATGTGTAATTATAAAAGTATTGAAACATTCTCTAGTCAATGAATTGATGTATTCAAATATCATCAATTCTGTGAGATTAGTACGAATTATATTCCTTAGTTTAACCAAACAATTGTTATACACTAGCTGGAGACATTAGGATGTTAAGAGTAAAACACGGATACTAGTTATAGTAACTAGTTCATTGGAGTGACTTACTGTAAAATACCAAAAAGTGTAAAAGGATTAAAATTAGACATAATTGAATTTATTTAGAAAAATAAAATTATATTAATGAGAAATTAAGAGATAAATAGGTTTGTATGAATTAATAGAAATTATTAAATTTTTTTTGAGTTTTTAAATGAGACGTTTTAGATTTTATGATGGTAAACAGAATAGAAGGAAAGATTTGAGCTATCCTATTTAAATTAAAAAAATGTTAAATTTCTAAAATTCATTTTTATTTCTTAACCTAAAATTGTCATACTCTTTCTTCTCACGTTTTGTGGGAAAATTTTTAGGTTGGTCCCAACTCATTTAGTTGTTTTCCGGTTCAATCCCAAATCTTATTTGTGACCTGATTTAGTCTCATTTCTTTTTAATTTTTTACCTATTTGATCTTTCTATCAACTGGGAATTAAAATTAACGGAACAATCGATTAATCCAAAGAAAAACCCAAAACAAAAGCCCTACGTCCTCTTCAGAGAGAATTGATTCGCCTCTTTAAATCGTCATCTTTGGAGCTGCCCCTCACCGTCCAAGAGTCTGTGCATGTCGCCATTCAGTCCGTCACCTCAATTCAACAATCCCCCTTCGTGCTCCTCCACAAGCTCAAGGTAACCATCAGGAATCTTATCCTTCTCATTCTTGTCACATGGTTCTTTCTTCTTATGCTATGGACTTAAAAAAAATTAAACTTTGGTGAATAAGAAATTATTTTATAGGCAGAGCAACGAAAATTATTGTTGTGTCCGTCAATTGTTACATGTTTCTTTCTTCTTGAGCTTTGGACTCATTTGTTACAATTATTTGGGTGTTTCCATTGAATAGGCAGAGCAACAAAAAATGTGCAAACTTTCATTACATGAGATGGCCGAAAAGTTAGGATACGGATTTTGGGTGAAATTGCAAGTTTGGTTGAATTTGATGGTGAAATATCCCTTTTTATTCCAATTACAGTGTCATTAAGATGCAAAAGCCAATGAGTTAGCTAGGTGTACAAGTGAAAGTGTGAAACTGCTTTAATTCCAAGAGCATATATTCCTTGATTAGATCAATGTTTATTCATTTGTGAGAGCAAAAGACACAACCCTTTGTGAACCAAATTAAATTACATGGGTGCTTGATTTGTGCATACTTCAACAAAATAAAGGAGCTTATACATTTACTTCCTTTACTTCCTATCAGAACATATTTTTGTGTCAAAATGATGTGAAAAATTATCTTGCACATTCAAATTTTTAGGCTAATGACATATATCGGTCACGTTGATTGATTATTACTAACATTCATTTTTTTTTATTGCAGTAAAGCAAGATTTCGATATAGATATATTTAGTGGGACTTCTCATCAATCATTATGGAGCAGGGATGAAGCATCAAAAGCTTTTCGTGCATTTATAGAGAAACTACATACATCTGCTTCATTTACATCTGACAAAGAAAGTTTGTGTGCAACTTCTAGCGTAGCTTCAAATAGAACTACTCAAGCTGAAAAAATAGTTAAACTAAAAGATTACTTTTAGATTTCGAAATTGAGAACCGCAAATATGTATTGAAAGTTGCAGGGATAGTGGAAGATATTAAACAAATAGTAAACTCTCTAGAAATTAGTGGCGATGATTAGATATCATTGTGCATCTTTGACCTGGATTTGTATTCTTTTAGTGTATTGGTATGCAAATGTGAATTTTTTTTTATATTTCAGAAACTTGATATTTTTTAATTTGTCTTTTGGAATTATTCAAGTGTATGTGGAATGCAAATGTGAAATGTGGATGTTGAAGAAAGGGAAAATATGGCGAAAGAAATGTGGAATGCATACAAGTACAAGTATCAACATTCACACAAATTCATCAAATTTTGTTGATAAAGAAAATATATATACTGATGAAGAAAATATATGAAGTATCTCATTTCAAACCTCTCTCCCACAGAACACATCAAGCTTAGTTTTCACATGCAAAAACAATGCCACTAAAAGATTCCTCTTGTTTTTACAAGCAGACACAATGCCACTAAAAACCCAAAAAAAAACTAACACAAACAAATATGGAAATTAAAACTTGATACATAAAGAAAATCACATCTTCTTGATGGAATATCACTTCCAGCAAAATCACTTCTTAAAAGATTCCTTAATCACTTCTTCTTAAAAGATTCTTGAGAAGAGTTAGACTTGACCATGGGATTGCTAGCGAAGACGATGACTACCCAACTCCACTTCAAACACCAGCACAAACTGCAGTCATGAGACTATTGTGACGCTGACACCACCTTTAAAAAAAGCAAGCGTATGAATATTCATTGATTGGTTAACCTATAACAATACAAACAAAACAATTATATTACGTCAACCATATATTTGAGAATACATTGGAATAGTATGAATAATATTAAATTAAAGATCTTAAAACACTTACATTTATCAAAGATATTGAACATGAATTCCCGTCAATATTAACCCCTACTTGCCGTGCTCTTTTCACCTACATATAAATACATACAACCGAAGATTTC
>JBBPFQ010000050.1:2250394-2262864 GCA_037974815.1 Kaempferia elegans
AAGAGAGGAGATGAAAAGTCAAGTTTGACTTGACTTATTTCCATGTCATGGTGACATGGAAAGTGGCTAGCCAATGATGATGTTCCACATCATCATTGACACCTCATGAATGCCACCTAAGATGGGGGTTACAAGAGTTATGGATCTTGTAGTAAATGCAAATTTGTAACTCCCCTAGCTTTAATGTGGCCGGCCACTATTGCTTGAATGAGAATGAATTTTTTCATTCATTCCATTCATTCTTCTCTTTTCTCTCTTGCTCTCCCTCTCCTCCTCCCTCTTGGCCGAACACTTCAAGGTGCTAGCACACCTTGTGTTGTTCCTCCATTGTATTGCTTGTGTGGATACATATAGAGGAAGGTCTACTTAACCTTCTTTGAGATCCGGCGGCCTTTGGACGAGCGGGATACGACGAGGGCTTCGCTTCAAGGGTAATCCCTTTCTCTGATCTAGAGTAGATTTAGTTTTTAAACTCGTACATGGTTTTTCGAAAATTTTTCTCGCACGGATCCTTCGTCTAGGAACTTCCGGGGTTTCCGCAACGCAAAAAGGCGGTTTTTGCAGCTCGGATTTTCCAACATCTTCCAGAGAGAATTTGATGAGGATGTCATCCACATAGACTTCAACATTTCTCCCGATATGCTTTCGAAAGACTTTATCCATCACCTGTTGATATGTTGCACCTATATTGTTTAGTTTGAACGACATAAATATATAACAGAAAGTATCATATGAGGTAATGAAACTGACCTTCTCCTAGTCCTCCCGGGCTAGAAAGATTTGGTAATATCCTTGATAAGCGTCTGGCATGCAGATTACCTCGCACCCTGAAGTACAGTCCACCATCTAGTCGATTCGGGGAGTGGATAACAATCTTTGGAACTTGCTTTGTAAAAGTGATAGAAATCAATGCAAACTCGTCACTTATTATTTCGTTTTTTCTACCAAGACTACATTGTCGAGCCTAGAAGGAAATTGCACCTCTCGAATGTGTCCCACTTCTAGTAAATTGTCGACTTTTGATCGAATAATTTTATATTGGTCGGCCCAAAAATCTCTATTCCTCTACTTGACGAACTAGGAGTCAGAAACAAGGTGGAGTTTGTTCTCCATCACAATCGAGGCTATCCCCATTAGCTCCGGTGGAGACCTGGCGAAAACATTCCAGTTTTGGATTAAACAATCTACCAGGCAATCCCTGGTCTCTAGTTAGAGGTCAACCGCTATCTTTGTGATACTCTCTAGGCGGTTAGGGTGTAACTGCACTTCCTCCTGCTTGACTGACTCTTCGGCCAGAGGCAACGACTTCCTGGATGGCATGCACTCCTCCATCCTGAATTCTCTGGGCCTTGCGAGATTCTGTTTTTATCACATCTACATAACATTTTCACACAGTCAGTTGTCCACCCCCTCCCCCTCCGGGGCCCCCCGGGGATTGTGGCCCGACTAGAGGGAAGGGATGAATAGGCTTCTAGCGTTCCCAAACAATCATCTTCTATACTCCCTAAAGTTGGGAGTCGTGCCTATGAGGAGTGGGGATATGATCCCTATTGAAGTGGTATGTTCAGACACATATTCTCTAATTTAGACACATACTCTCTAATTTTGACTATCATATCACTTTTTTTTAGCGCCATATCACCTTAACTATCAACCCCACATTACCTTTAGGACCACCACAATGCGCCATATCACCTAGTGATATTTCTCTTCATGGTACAATCTCATTTTTTCTATACACGTAAATCCATTCAATGCATGCTCATGTTGTGTCCCATAGCAACTTGGTTGCATCTCTATCTCTACAATCAAATGCCAAATTCTTTGCCAAGTGCACAAGAAAATAACTATAGTGTAAATTAGGTAATATATCTTTTACTGCATAAAGCATATCAGAATTATGATGACTTATAATTGTGACCCCGGGGGCACTGTTGAGTTAATTAGCAAGGCAAATATTGCTATAACGGGTAAAGGATCAATTCTCAACAAATCTGAGAAAATATCCTTCCTGCGGTGGTCAACTATAGCTTCCTGATTTATCTCCTCACAAATAGTTATGGGGTTGGCTGTGTGGAGCCGCTGGTGATGGATTCCACCTTAATGTTGTAATGATCACTTATAATTGTAAACGCTAATAATTCTACATAATCAAGATATCAAATTTTGGTGCACCAAGAAGACACTCTAGATATGTGATCGCTAATATCAAATCAGCAGTACGATCAACTTCAACATGGTCAATATTATGTTGTACTAGTGTTAATGACCTTTACTATGAGAAATACAATAAAACCTAGAAAATATTAGCATCTCATCTGGTAGAGCTTTCACCATATCAACCAACTCCTACCACCAGTTTACTAATTGACACTTATCGGTGATACTAATTTAACACTATTTAGATTTAGTTTACCTAAACCATTTGTTGCAATTGTCCACCTAAAATTTATCATTCATCACCATGAAAGAATATGGTATACAAAGTCCACGGATGCAATTGAGTTCTAACTAGTTTCTAAAAGCACAAGTGACTAATTCAACAACCGAAAAGGTCTACAACCAATTCATTTATCATCAAAGCTAGTGTCTCTTCCTCAATGCTTTTACTCAGATCTATTCTCCCTGTCATTAACTCAAGCCAGTCTAAGTTAGTTGGTTGCTGGATTTCTTGCTTAGTAAGGTCAACCGGGCTCTTACTGTCCATACGTTGCCATCTTATGATCATCTCCTCAACCAACTCTGCCAACCTTCTTTTGCTCAAAGATTGGTATCTAACAAAGGCTTCGTAACTTCTATGACAGAAATAATCATAGAGTGAATCCAAAGATTCTACCATGCAGTCTAAAAGAAGTTGCCCCTGTAGATTCTCCCCTTGAGCCAGCATAGTAGCCACATTGCATTTTGCTCTACCTTCCATTCCATTTCTAAGTGCTTCTTGTGCTTCATCAGGGTAGTTATCCTGCTTAACTAGTTTGATGCCAGTAATCGCAGAAAGCTTGCTACTGTGGAGTCTGTTGATGTCAACTAAGGTTTCTGAATCATCACTTTCTGCATTCCTTTCTTCAATTTTGGTGTAGTTCTTTGGTGAGTGGCACTCCATTTCTTGCTTGAATCCTAGATTAACAACTCATGCAAATTAAGTTATCAGAATACCTGAATTTATGAAGTCTACATGATAGCTAAGCGACTATAAGAACAAGAGAAAAGTAGTATTATAATTACAGTTAGTCGTTATTTTAGCATCTGATGGATCCATTTACTAAGACAAAACAAGAACATGGTTATGAAAGCAAGAAGTTCACCTGATCGACGATTGTGGTTCTGGGAGGAGCAACTATCACTCAAGGCTGAAGCTTCCACAGACAATACATCAGTTTCACCGTCACAAGAGATAGATTTTACACGAGTTTTAGATTTTGCATTTTCCTGAAGAAATGATGAGCCAATGATGCATCTCAGCTACAGGATTTAAATGATCTTTCCCTAAAAAACACAGATTATGGATATTCTGAATATAACTTTGTTGAAGTAATATCCATCAACAAGGCAAGACCACTTTCATTAATATGATAAGCAAAAAGAAACCAGGAAGAAAAAGTCATCAGAAGCATAGATTACAGTTTCTGATATACAATTTTTCAATCCTTTTTGCACTTGTTTAGTTGATAATCGAACTTATTATCAGAGATTTGCAAAACTATGAACGTTCAACCACGGAATTTGATTTTGTTTGGCAGTTTGTGATTGTTTTGTATACAAACATTCCACCAACTGCAAATTCTAAAGGACTACTTAAATGCTGGACCTCGCATTGATTAACAACATAAGAATAACTTGCCTGAATATTTTGATTTATTTTTTCAGTCTGTTCATCAGTGAAGGTCTTGTGAGAAAAGCCTAAGTAACCAGCAGAACACATGTAATTCTTTTCAAAAGAGGAAATTCTGCTCAGTATTGACAGTGAATTGATTCCTGGAAAACAATCATCTGTCTGAAAATTGTAGTTTTGCTCAAAAGCTTGGAGATGGGAGAGTTTATCCCTTAGATCAACAAGCAGTGGATCTTTTGGAGAAGTGCCACCGATGAGTTTATTAAAGCACTTGTTCCTCTCAACCATGTTCAGTTGAGATGTAGATCTTGTAACATGTCTTCTTCCTGAACTAAAAGACAGAAAAATTCTTTGTTTCTCTTTTTTACTTCCATTAATGGACTTTATATCTTCAATCGACTCGTTTCTTGTGCTACTCTGGTCCTTGGGATAGCTATCAATGGATCCTGCAAATTTTTTACGCATTGGCAACTCTGTGATTCTCTTTTGGCTCAAGAAATCTCCACTAGAGAGTTCATCACATGCAATTTGATGGTTATTGGCAGGTCTCCTTCTGGCTATCATCTTATCCTTATCCAATTCCATGTTCCTTGTTTTTGTTGCATTCCCCCTCCCTGTTCTAGTTCTTCCCATCACAAATGTCCTATTTCCTGAGCTATTGCTTGAAGAACCAGCAATCACATTAGCTTCGTTGTCTGAAGAATAATTTTGAATCCCTGATGCCAACTGATTTTTTCTTAAAGTTACATTCTCATCAGTCCTGTATCCACGGTGGCCATTTCTTGTATTGAATCTTCTTTCTCTGTTGCAAACATTTGGATTTTTCTTACATCCCTGCATGACCCTCCTTTCTAAACTTTCTTTCCTCACTTCAAAATTGGATGATGAGGAGGACGACGATGAACCTCTATATTCATGATCAAGTTCTTCAGGCCATTTGCCGCTTACTCTCAAATTCATGACTTCCACTAAACTCCCACAGTTTGCGCAAGAACCGACATGGAGATCATGACGAGAGGCCATATCTGATCCACCTGCAATTTTCACCGAGCTATCAAAGTTGGTGATGCCAAATTTAGAAGCGTTCCTGGACTGCAAACCGGGTTCCAAGATCCTTGTAGCAACCTCCCTCAACCTTGCTTTCCTTCTCCTTGGTGATTTCCTTTGGCTCTGAAACACTGAAGCCACCCTGTGCTCCTCTTCCAAACTCATTTCCAACCGGAACGCATCCTTTCCTAGAGATCGTCCATTCTTCAGCAATCTCGTGGTCTTGGGAAGCGTCTTAGACTTTGAACAACCCTTTCGGCTCTCCGCTTGATTGTGCTCATGGTGAACATTGGGCATCGATTCCAGTCCCATTAGTCGGGCTATCATGGTTGGAGCGCACATTTCCTTTGCAGAGGAATCTTGGTAAGAGCATGAACCTCCACGACTCTCTTGGGAGACCTTGGGATTGATTTCACAATGCCGCTAAAGCCATGCAAAGTATCAAAAAAAATATATATATATATATATGATAACAATAAACTCAGAGTACCGGTAATTGCTTGGCAACGAAGAACTTATCTTGCCCACCAATCCTCTTCAATGCCCTCTTTGCAGCATTATCTGAGAAAGAAGGAAAAAACTAACACAACTACCATGAAGCATGAAAGAGAGAAAAAATAGCTAGCTGCGATATCACAAGAGCGTTAACCTGGAGGCAGAAGCTTCCTGGAGAATTGCTTCTTCTTCTTCCAGTCAAACAGATGGAGGAAGATGCCAATACATCCTCCTGGCTTCCTCGTTGGCTCCTTCTCTATGATCGCGAGGGTTGAACCTGAACAACTATCCCTCATTCTTCAAAATCTTAAAACAGTGCCTTCTTCAGTCGCTTCATTAGCGCAAACTTGGAGAAGAGGTTTTACTTAAAAGGTTTTCATTTTTATGTTCATTTGACTGCTTCTCCATTGTTGGTAAGAATGTGTGCATGAGAGAGCGCGAAGCTCATTACTGGCGAAAGCGGTGTAGGATAGCGGAAAACGTAAGGCTTTTGGCTCTGCATTGGCATCTCTGTCAGGCCTTCGTCCAGCTTTGTTCATGTGGCTAAGCATACCTGCAAAAGGCGGACAGTGACGAGTAATAGAAAATAGTGAATCGTGACAGGACATATCAGTTGTGGACGCAGGAAGGTAAGGTCACTCTGGACGTGCCCTCTCTGTGCCTAGTTATTGGATGTTTGCTCGGGTCGATGTATTCTTGAAGAAGACTATGGGAGAGATTCTTGCAGAGAAAAAAGGGGGGAAAAAATGTTGCGTAAAAGAATGGGCTGAGAAAAACAACTAGAGAAAATACAAAATTTTGGTTCTTTGCTTCCAAGAATCTCTTATTTCATAACATTTTGACTGTGGTAGGTGTTCAGATGTTTTAATCCTTATTTATTTCACTTCGATCCTATAGAAATTTTTTTATCGATGATCAAGTGAACCCAAAAAGTTCAGAAAGACCACGGGAATAATCTATCATCACAAGTGATTCAAACAATACAAATATTATTTTACATTTCAAGAAAATCGAACTCACATTGCTTAATAAACTCACCCGTCCGTTTATGAAAATTTCAATGCTTGAAATATATAAACTGATCTATCATTTCCAAATGTACATTTATGTTTAATTCTTTTAGGATGTTAATTTAAACAGAATTGTGAATAGTATGTACTGTTCTTGTTTGATCTCTGTGTGCAAATTTTTCTTGGTTTTTCCTGTTTCAAACATGCATGCAGTGACTAATGGATTCATATTAAATGCTGAAACTTGATATACCTCGGAGTCCTATAATCTCCAACCACAAAATCTATTTTAGTGCGTTTTCTACACCAATTTAGTGTCGTTTCAACACCAAATAATTTTTCAACTCCAACCAATACACACTATTTCTTACACTAAAAGAAACATTCCTTAGAATATTCTTTAAAACATCTTATAATTTATTACATATTAATTTGCTAAATTTTTTATTGTGATAAAAATAATTATTATAATATATTATATTTAAAAAATAATTTTATACATTTAAAAGAAGAAAAATATTTAAAAAAATCACTTGCACCAAAATGGTGCAAATTATAGTGCATGGTTGGAGTAACTTTGGGGTTTTTTTACACCATTTTGGTGTAAAAGGGTATTGGTTGGAGATGGTCTTATATTCGTCCGTCTGATCAATTTTTAGCTTTTATTTTTCTTATTTATATTGAACTTATTTTTCACTGTATACATTTGCAGTATTGAGCTCCTTAAAATGATCTTGTGAAAGTAAATTTACATGTTATGTTTTTATTTGTAATATAGTGAAAGTGATGACATTTATACCAAACATCTCTTGCAATTTATTTCCATATTATGCGAAGGGAGATAAATCACAGGACATCTTATAATCGATTGCCAAATTAACTAAGGAATAATAGAGATTTTTCCCTAAAAATCTATCAAAAATTGATTCCTGCTCCATTGTATTTTCATTTGTAATACTTATATACAATGCATGTAAATGAATATTACTTTAACTTTTTCTCTAATATTATTTTTATATAAAAATATAAAATATACATTTGTTATTCTTATTTGTAGTGGTTGAAATAATCAAAGTGTTCATTTGCAATGGTTTTCAATTTAAAAGAAGGTTGTAGTGGATTTTATCCTAAATTATATCACAAGTTTGTAATTTTATTAATGGCTAACTAAGGAGGCGTTTGGTTTGTATATTTTCTATTTTTATTTTCTAAAATATATATATATTTTTAAAAAATGACTTTTTCACATTTTCTATTTTTCAGAAAATGTTATATCTTTTGTTAGAAAATAAAGATGGAAAATACAAATCAAACACTATTTTTTAGAAAATATGTATTTTTCATAAAATGAAAATAAAAACTATACAAACCAAGTGCCTCCTAAATTTTTCTTCTTCTAATTTTAGTGGATTATTTGTTTTTTTTTAAAAATTTTAAATTATTTTATTTTTATTTTATTTTAGAAGACTATTTATGATGATATTTAAGACCTACGCAATGATTTAATTATTCTCAAAGCTCTTATTTTTTTAAATGTTTAATATTCCCCTAAAAAATAGACCTATAACAATATAAAATTTTAAAATTTTACAAATATACAACTATAAATTAATTTAATTTCTTCAAAAAAATAAAATGAATATTATTTGTCTTATTGAACATTTATATTTACAATTTTAAAATCAGTGTGAATATACGGAAATTCAACAAATCTAACCCTCGATTTATAAAATCAATACTCGATTTAAATTTCAAATTGATCGCAACTAGATAAATCTAACCCTCATTGAGGCTGATGCATTTAATTTATATTTGGATGTTGCTGTGAATAGGCTGGGTCGGCTCCCAAGTGGGTGAAGGTTTCACCTTTGCAGCCAATTATTAATACTCTAAAAATATTTTAAATGCATAATTTATTCAGTTAAACGTTGTCTATTTGAATATATTTGTATAATTGTGGCAACCCTAAAATCTCTGCTAATCAGCCCCAATCCAATCTTCATACCTGGGATTTGTATATATCCTCCGTGTCTCTAGTTCGCCATCTCCGTCCGTGTTACCTCCGCCCTCACTCCGCTCTGTGCGCCACCACATCGCTGCCCACTCCTCACGCTTCAGCCGCCCTTCCCTCACAAGAAGTTTGGTATTGCAGCCCGAGGAAATCGAGCAGATAGAATCAGTGCAGATGACTACCATTTGTCGATTCTGCTGTAAGTTCACATGCTTAACTTTTGTCGTCCCAATTCTTTCTTTTATATACACAGTGTGTGCGTGTGTGTATACCAATTACAGATCGGTACAAAGATTTTGTTTATTTGGTCCTAAGATTGTGTGGTGGGGATTGGTCCCTCCGTCCTTATCCTTTGTATGCAGCCATCTCACTCAATTCTTTCTTCTTTTTTGATTTTGAATCGACCCTTCAACTAGTGATATGTCCGCATAAGTTTTGGTATGAAATAATCACGTCTAGTCTTATTTTGTGTCTTAAATTTGCTAGTTGTTCCTTGTATGCGAGGAACGAAAATTAGCCTTTTTAAATTTTCTCTGACAGTTGACTTAATTTGCTTCATCCATTAATTTCCCTTGTCCATTTATAGAAGACTGGATTGTTTGCAATTCCAGTTGCACTCTCATTATTACAAAATATTGATATTGGAAGCTGAAGGAAATTCCAAGATCTGTTAATGGTCATAGTATCCAAATATTTTACCATAGTGGATGACACAGTATGATTCTCTGTTGCCCTTGATGATTTTATGATGGAGCATTGTTTCTTTGATTTTCAGCGCTATAGAGGATGCAATAACCTGTAGTAGAAGGTTGAGTCTTTCATCCAACGTAGGTAGCATCACTAAAGCCCCTTTAACTTAAAGCTTTTAGAATAAATGAGCCTTATTGGTAGAGCAGAGAGAAAATATTGAATAATGTGGTGGACTACTTTCAATTGTAAGACACGAGAGCCAAAGTTGTTAGAGGCGCGAGGTGCATCGAGGCACAAAGGGCTCCTAGAGCCCGAGGTGCGAGCCTCTTGAACATGAGATGCAAAATTTAAAAAAAAAATATAAAAAATGAGAAATTTGATTACTAAACTACTAACACACTCATATAATATGTCAAATATGATAACTATTAATATTCCACACATATAAATGTCAAACCGCTAGCCATGAGACACATAAAATATGACAAGCAAAACAACATCATCATAAAATTAATAAAAGTTTTAAACTTTCAAGTTTCAACTTTCTAAGCTAAACTAACAAAGTTCATCAAAACAAGCGCAATAAGTCAAATTAATCATCAAACTCAAGATCATCCTCATTGTATTCTTCTTCTTTATCTTCATCTTCTTCATATTCAATTTCTTCTTCTTCTTCATCTTCATCTTCATCTCTAAGTCTTAGAGATAGCATCTCATAGACGAGTATTTCCCTTATCGACTTGTTTAAGCCTAGCATGTGAACTAAAGGCCATGGATGCAATGTTTTTTCCTTTAGTACAATATTCAGGCTCTTCAGCTCCACTAGCCCTAGCAACGACATCCCATGTCGAGTCATCACTATAAAAACCAACTCATCTTCTTCATTATTACTTTTTCCATCCATTCTATCCATCAACCATTCATTACTGTCATCAATATCTGTTAAAGAGATGGAGTCAATTTGATCACGTGCATTTGACTGAAGTTTTAAGGTATAATTGTATTCCACAAATACAAAATCATTTAAGCGCTGCTGAGCTTGCCTTTTTTTTTTTTTTTTGAATCTGCAAAATGTCAAAAATCATAATAAGTATAATAAAATAGCAAAAAATATTTTCTACTTATAAAAGTAATATGCTAATAGTATTATACATTTATATTTATTACATACATGCTCAAATACACTCCAATTGCGCTTACAGTCGGAAGCACTACAAGTGAGGCTAAGCACTTTAATAGCAAACTTTTACAATTCTCAGGTATTTGCTTTGTAGCATTCCCACTATACTGCTGGAGATAATGCTTTTCTATGTCTAATTTCCACATTTCTCCCAAATAGCTCTTCGATATTTAGAGAGCAAGTTAGTGATTTTATCTTGCTTTGCAGCGCTTGAAACCAATTTCTCCATAGTTTCAAACAAACCATTCACCGCTTCTCCACATATATTTGAATCCTTGTATGAATAAAAATATTCTGGATTCAAATAATGTCTTGCAGCATGCAGAGGCCGATGAAGTTGGCATTCCCATCTCTTATCAATGATCTCAAACACTTCTTTGTATTTCTCTTCTTTCTCCTCAAAGGCCTTCATAATTTATTCTTTTGACCTATTCATAGCCTCATAAATATAGCCTATTCCAGGTTTTCTTTCGCCATCAACCATATAACTACAGTTAACATAACTCCTATTTCTCAATGAAATAAAATCTTCAATTCCAATATAGTTCACAACAGCAGCAACATGCCAACCACAAATTATCAATTAAATCAACTAATTCATTACTTTTTACTATATTTAATAAAACAATCAACTAATTCCAGTAAAAACCAAAGGTGAATGAGAATAGCCCAAAAATATACAACCGAAAAAATAGAAAAACAAGAACACATACCAGCAACTCAGCCGAAGAAGAATTAGATACCAGAATAAAAAGAAGAAAAGAAGAAGAATAGAAAAAAAAGTAAAAAACACATGCCAGCTGATGGGTACGCTGGCGCGATTCAGGCAACGGCGGCGTCGTGCGCGCGAAGAAGAGGAAGGGGAGGAGTCGGCGTGCTTGTGTGTGAGAGAAGTAGAAAAGGTAAAGTCGGCATTTTTTCTCCCTCATGCCCTTTGCTTCACTCCGAAGGAAAACTAAGAAAACTCCCTCTCCATGTATATCTACATCAATATACAAGAGGCGAGCCTCGTTTGCGCCTTGGGTGAGGTGCAAAGGATGGTGTGCCTTGTGTGCCTCGCGCCTGTGGCGCGCCTTTAACAACTTTGATGAGAGCAAGAGAAAAAATTGACTAACAATTTGTAGATATATTTAGTTGTGTGATAATAAGATACACTAGAGTCCCTACCACATGCCAATATGAGGTAGGGTTAAAGATAGGATCTCCATCAATATGACTACACTTCACAATTCGTTTAACGCTTGTGTCAGCTAATCAAAAACCCATTAGCGATGTTAGACCTCATGTATATTTTTGTGAAAGCAAATACCTAGAAAAGTTTCTAGTTGTTTCTATGCCAAATAATATGTAGCTCGTCTAAGGTCTCTCATCTTGAAGGTTTGGATCCCATCATGATTGTCTCCTATAGTTATAACTTAAACTATCATTAATATAAATCAAAACAAAGGTGTGCCCTTTATTTATGGAAGAAGAGAATAAGGAGTAATTAAAGGAACTTTGATTAAATCCAACAACTTTGAGTTTATTAAACCTTTATCTTACTGCTTGTTTTAATCTACAAAGTGCATTTCATAATTTAGGGGACATATTTATATATAATGAGTTTTTGATACATTACCATTAAGAAGCAGATTTTTCATATCCATTTAAAACACTTCTTAATTATGAATAGCAGTAACAACAAACAAGATGCAGTTTGATGTTATTTTTACCATCGATAGAGATGTCTCATCATAGTCGACTCTATATTCTTGCTCGTTGTATAAAATATTGTGTTGGGTGGTATAGGCAAAATTTCCATTTCGTCTGATGACCAACACTGCCAATGCCATCCTCCTTTTTTATTTATTTATCAATTTTTAGACCTATAATTCAAATTCCTTCCCCTTTTCCTTTTCTCTATCTTAATTTTTCCCACCTTGATTCGTTAATTTTTTTATTCTTCATCGTTAATTTTTTGCCTCAATTCGTTCATGAGGGTAAACAAAGAGGAAAAAAACCCTTGACCTCCTCAATGATGGTTAATTTTTTCCCTCAATCTGTCTACGAGATAAACAAACAAAGAAAAATAAAGAAAAATAAACCTCTTTAAGTTGGAGGGAACAAATTGTTAGGAAAAATAAAAAATAAATATAATACATTTTCTAACTTTATAAAATATATTACTATGAATTAAATTATTATATATTGATTTAATTTAATTTT
>JBBPFQ010000050.1:2310418-2321323 GCA_037974815.1 Kaempferia elegans
ACAATAGTATTGGAATGGCTAAACCCATTCCCATTCCAGCTACTATCAAACTCATTCTCATTCTCATTCCTAACACTCAAACCAAACGCCACCTAGTGTATATTAAGTCATCATCTTCTGCAACTCTCTAGTGGTCTATACGACTGTCCTATATATTACAAAAGAGTAAATCAAAAAATAGAAACTAGCCATCACAATTCTACAAATTTATTATGGGATAATTAACTCAACTATATCCTAGAAATGTATATCAAATCATCATTGACACTAAGCTAAGAGCAATGATACACATAGAGAATCTAAAGAAAAATTAAAAAATAGATAAATAAATTCATGATCTATCATTTTTATTTTTTTATGGGCATATCGTTTTTCACTATTTGTTTTAAAAAGATGAAGAACTTCTTTAAAAATACATTTTATTATTTTTCTTCATAAAGATTAAAATTTATTGAATTATGGAATATTATTGTGAATATTAACGTATTTAATTATTTATTTAAGAGTGTTTAATGTTTCTCTATATATTCAGGCAGATCAGCACAGTTTCCTCCTCGCTAGGTTGCCGACTCTCCAAGTAAAAGCGATTCTTCTCTTCCCTTGTGATCTACGACGGCACCGGCGTCCCGGCGGCGATTAGCGATCGGAAGGGCTGGAGATGGAGGTGGTGAGCTCCGCGAGCGGCCTTATTGCGATGCTCCACGAGACGAACCCGGCGCTGAAGCTTCACGCCCTCGACAAGCTCAACTCCCTCGTCCACCTCTTCTGGCCCGAGATCTCCACTAGCGTGCCTACCATGTGAGCCTCCTAGCGCTATTTCCCCCCCTCATTCCGCCTTTTACTCTTGATTTTTCTTTTCCTTTTCGTGACGCTTATGTCATGGTTGGGACTTTGGTATGGGTTACAGATTTGATGGTTCCGTCAGGTTTGTCCTTTCCTTATTTTTGAAATTTGGTGTTTTGGATTTTTTTTTTTTTTTTGAATCTTCAGAAAGTTGCCGGAGGGTGTGATCAGGGAAGGTGCTTTGGGGGCTTCCAAAACCTAATTTTTGTTCCATTGACAATTGGTCGAGTTTAGGATTCTGGTTTTCATGTTTTTTTTTTTTTAAAGAGTTATTATGAACTGCGTTTGAGCTAGGAAGTCTGTGATTGTTATGCATCTTAGAGGATAGTTGTCAAGAAATGATTCCCTACCGTGGTTTGGTTTTTTCCATGCTAAATTTGGTGAACAGTATCACTCAGTTGGCATCATATGTTTCAGTGAAAGTTTATACGAAGACGAGGAGTTTGATCAGAGGCAACTAGCTGCGTTGGTTGTCTCTAAGGTAATGCTGTGATCCCTCTTTCTTTATTATTTTTAACAAATTAAATTCTGGAGTTGTCTTTGTTGCTATTACAAATTAAATTTTGGTGCCAAAGTGTTTGTTGCTACTGACTTTTAACTTTTGTCATTTTAGTTTTTCCGCCTATTAATTGTTCTTATTTGGTTTTTCTAACAAGGTGTTCTACTATCTTGGAGAGCATAATGACTCATTGTCTTATGCACTTGGTGCTGGATCCTTATTTGATGTGTCAGAAGATTCTGATTATGCGCATACTCTGTTAGGTATATGATTCTGGCCAAATGATTGAATTGCATTTTTCTTGTCCAATTGTTTTCAGGTCTGATTCAGATTGTTGTTATTTTAGCCAAAGCACTAGATGAGTATGCTGCTCTTAGGTCTAAATCCACAAAAACAAGTAAAAATGAATCTCAAATGGATCCAAGGTTGGAGGCCATAGTGGAAAGGATGCTTGACAAGTATGTTAGGAAAATTTTCACATTTGATGGTTGTTTATTACTCTCTATTATTAAATCATTAATACATTTTGTTGATTCAGGTGCGTTTCTGATGGCAAATACCAGCAAGCCATGGGGATGTCAATTGAATGTAGGAGGTTAGATAAGCTTGAAGAAGCAATTGCCCAAAGTGACAATGTTCATTGTGCACTTTCATATTGCATAACACTTTCACATTCATTTGTCAATCACAGGGAATACCGCTGTGAGGTAATATTATCCTTGTACATTAAGTTTCTAATAAGCTCATTCATGTGCTTACAATAACATATCTGTGAGTTTGATTCTATACAATATGGAATCTGATGCTAGTTTATGAGGTTCATTTTTTCCATGCTGTGGTAAAAGAAATATTAAATAAAAGTACTACACTAGAATGATTATGTGAAGTGCTAATAAATGATAAAATGAGGAAAAAATAGGTTAAGATGGCATGAACATATTCAAGGGCTGTCAATACATAGTTAGAAGAGTTGACTTAATTGAGTTGAAGATGTAAATGTCTGAGGGAGTTCAAAGAAATTTTTAAATGTATTAAAAAAAAATTATCAAAGACATCTGAATATTTCAAGTGATTTTATGATGTAGTATTGCATTCAGTTCGATGGAGAGAGAAGATCATATAGCCGACCTCATATAGGTGGGATTAACACATTAATGCTGATAAGAAAAATGCAATTTTAATGATATAAACTTTCAGAGAGATAGTATACAAATAAATGTATGCAAATTTAAATTGGCAAACAAGGCTGCTTAATCTAAATTTGATCTAGTCTCATTGGTGATATATAGTCCCAACACACACACACATGAGCTTAACTACATTCAATATGCTGTTTAATTTTTTTGTAGAATCCTAGAAGCACATTCTGTTCCATAATGTTTCATATTGGTTCTTTTGTTGGATTGTGAAGTGAAAATCTTTTAGAAATCTATATCATTTTGTTTCTGGCATGAAATGTGAAGTTTTAATTGGAAATTTGTTGTTGAATTGCTTTCCCGATTCTTGTACCACGAAAGTATGTATGAGAAGTTCTGGCACTTAATTTGATAGATTGGTTAGTTATGAAAAAACTCCTGTCATTTTGCATGGTGGCATGAAGTATAGTAAGAACCACACTGTATCAAATATACAACCTTTGCTTCAAGTTGCACGTATCTGTTTTTCACTCATTTGGCAAGAAAATTAATTGCATGGGCATAAACAAAGCAGAAATCCTTTTTTTTTTTTCCCATATGAGAGTTTGTTTGCTGTGAACACAAATTCTGATCTATTGAATAACAAATCTTGAGATTCATTTTGAATTTCAGGTGACAATGCACTGCTCAAAGGGTTATGAGATGAGTTATCTAATTTTTTTTTTTTTTTAACATTGCAGGTTCTTCGTCTAGTGATCAAGATATATCAGAGGTTGGATTCTCCTGATTATTTAAGCATTTGCCAGTGTCTTATGTTTTTGAATGAACCAGAAGCTGTTGCGACCATTTTGGAGCGGTTACTATCAGGGAACAAGGTATTTTGTTATAATGTTATTTTTGTCCTTCGTTGCAAGTCTGACATTGTGATTTATTTTTCTGTATAGGAGGATGCACTTCTTGCATTTCAGATAGCTTTCGATCTAGTGGAAAATGAACACCAAGCATTCCTATTAAATGTTGTGAACCACTTATCAGACTCCAAATCTCAAGCTATTGATCATGCAAGCCCTGACCAAGTATCATCCACTCAAAATTCACAGAATGGGAATGCTAATGCTAATGCTAATGCTAGTGCAAGTGCAAGTGCAGACGATGTTCACATGATTGAAGAATCACATGCTGCTAATGGGACTGCAGAAAATATCAATGAAGTAGACACAACACATAATGAAAGGCTTGCAAAGATAAAAGGAATATTATCTGGAGAAACATCAATTCAATTGACTCTACAATTCTTATATAGTCAGAATAGGTAACACTTAAGAATTTTCAGTATTGATATCATTGTGTTGTTTGTCCATTCATGTGCAAATTGATATCATTGTGTCTTGTTGGTAGGTCGGATCTTTTGATTCTTAAAACAATAAAGCAGTCGGTGGAAATGAGAAACAGTGTGTGCCACAGTGCAACAATATGTGCCAATGCAATAATGCATGCTGGAACAACTGTCGACACTTTTCTTAGAGAAAATCTGGTATGAAATATATTAGTGTATGCCACTTAGATCCTGTTGATTTCTTTTGCTTGATCTATCTTTCTTGATCAAGTAATCTTGTTTGATTAAAGAAAACTCCAGCACAACCATACATCATAATTTCTCTTTATGTGTTTTGCATGTGCTGTAAGTGTCAATTTTCTTGATTCTCTCTTGGTAGGAATGGCTTAGCAGAGCAACAAACTGGGCCAAGTTCAGTGCTACCGCTGGATTAGGAGTCATTCACAGAGGTCATCTGCAGCAAGGGAGGTCACTGATGGCACCATATTTGCCTCAAAGTGGTGCTGTTGGTGGTGGTAGTCCATATTCTGAAGGTGGTGCACTTTTTGCTTTAGGACTGATTCACGCTAACCACGGAGAAGGCATCAAACAATTTCTTCGTGAAAGCTTACAGAATACTAATGCTGAGGTGCCTTTTGTTTGCATTACTCTTCAAATATTAGATTTGAAATTCATCAGTGCGGGCATCAAATCTTTTGACCCGTCTCATTAGATATGTTAATAATCTATATCTACAGGTTATTCAGCATGGTGCATGCCTAGGTCTTGGGTTGGCAGCTTTAGGAACAGCAGATGAAGAAATATATGAAGATGTCAAAAATGTGCTCTATACAGATAATGCTGGGGCTGGTGAAGCTGCTGGCATCAGCATGGGCCTGCTCATGGTTGGTACTGCAAGTGAGAAGGCAAGTGAAATGCTTGCATATGCACACGATACACAACATGAAAAGATCATTCGGTAAGTGTTTTGTGTGGTTTCTTAAATGATATGATTTTGTTTGTCTAACTAGTTCATCTATTCCTTTCCCGTAGTCTCTATTTCTGTTTTTGCTTTTTTATAACAAATCTTAATTCTGCTATGACATGTCATGTTTATGCTCTGTGAGTCTCAAATCAGACCGAAAGTGTGAATCTTTTCTTGTTACATAAATTGCATCAGCTGTATGCTAATCTTATTCTTCTTTACAGGGGCTTATCTCTTGGAATTGCATTGACAGTTTATGGAAGGGAAGAGGAGGCAGATGTTTTGATTGAACAAATGACAAGGGATCAAGATCCTATACTTCGTTATGGGGGCATGTATGCCTTGGCTTTAGCTTATAGGGGGACAGCAAACAACAAGGCCATCCATCAGTTGCTTCATTTTGCTGTCTCTGATGTAAATGATGATGTGCGAAGGACAGCTGTACTGGCCCTTGGATTTGTTTTATACTCTGAACCTGAACAGGCAAGTTATTTTGATTGTTTAAATGAGAGCATCTTTTCTCTTAATTGATCTTGGATACCAAGATAGAAGCCCTTGCTCTGCAAATTTAACTACTTGCAGGACATTGTGCTTTGCAAAATTATCTATGTTCTGGCTTTTAACCTTCACCCACATTTATTACTGATTAATGATGTTTATTGCAAATCTGTGCTTATGTTAATGTCATTCTGTCTGTAGTCAATATCCCTAATGTACTTGTTATTACCTATTTATATTGCTTTGTAGTCATAACATTTTGGATGTTGCAGACCCCAAGAATTGTTTCCTTGCTGTCTGAGTCTTATAATCCTCATGTTCGTTATGGTGCGGCTTTAGCAGTTGGCATTTCTTGTGCTGGTACTGGTTTGAGTGAGGCCATTTCTTTGCTTGAACCTCTAACATCGGATGTTGTGGATTTTGTCCGCCAAGGAGCCCTCATAGCTATGGCCATGGTTATGATCCAAACTAATGAATCTTGTGACTCTCGTGTTGGAACGTTCAGGTACTTGTTGATGGTCTATTTTAGATGTGTTGAAGTATCTGATAATTAGCTATATGTTTCTAAATCTTCTTGATGTATGTAGACGGCAATTGGAGAAAATAATTCTTGACAAGCATGAAGATACAATGAGCAAGATGGGTGCAATATTGGCTTCTGGAATTCTTGATGCTGGTGGAAGAAACGTAACCATTAGACTGTTGTCTAAAACAAAGCATGATAAAATCACAGCAGTTGTTGGACTTGCTGTTTTTAGCCAATTTTGGTATTGGTATCCCCTTCTCTACTTCATAAGCCTTGCGTTCTCCCCAACTGCCTTTATCGGACTTAATTATGATCTGAAAGTTCCGAAATTTGAGTTCTTATCGAATGCAAAGTCTTCGCTGTTCGAGTACCCTCGCCCAACCACACCTCCGACCTCAATTTCAGCAGTCAGAATGCCTACAGCTGTTCTGTCAACAGCAGCTAAAGCAAAATCGAGAGCGAAAAAGGACACTGAACATAAAGGCTCTCTGGATAAGCTGTCAAATGATGACGCCTCAAGTGCTTCAGCTTCTACCAAGCCTAGTAAATCTACTGAGAAGGATGCTGATGCAATGCAGGTAACTTCTCGTATATTTTAAGAATGTTAGTATCCATCTTTATGGTGTTAATGTAACAAAATAAAAGTTCATTCTGGTAGAACCCTTCAAAATTCATTATCAATCCTTATAACTTTATGTGAAGTTTTTGGGTTCTTGTCGAGTCAATTCAAACAGGTTTAAATTTGTCATACTCAGACCAACTTAGAAAACTTAGTGCACATTAGACGGAAGTTTAATTTTTAAGAAGGTTAATCTCATTTTTTTATGTGAAATTCATTCGGAACAAATGTTGGAGTTTAAAATTATCAGCTTGTCAGATTTTACTTTCGCCTTTTCTATGCAAAAAATAAAACTCCACGAGGAAAAATAGTTATAACTTGCCCAAATTTGTTCTTACATTTTAGGTGGAGACTGCTGTGGAAAAGAAATTGGAGCCCGAACTGTCCTACGAGATTTTGACAAATCCAGCAAGGGTAGTCCCTGCCCAAGAAAAGTACATCAGATTCCTCGAGGGAAGCAGATATATACCTGTCAAGTTAGCACCTTCCGGATTTGTCCTCTTGAAGGATCTGCAACCCTCTGAAGCGGAGGTACTCACCCTTTCAGATGCACTGACAACAGCACCTCCCAATGCAGCAGTAACTGGAGCAGCTCCAACAGGCCAGCAGGGATCGGGATCTTCAGCGATGGCAGTAGACGATGAGCCTCAGCCGCCACAGGCATTCGAGTACAGTGGTTGATCAAATCATGACCTTGTTCAAATACAATACAAGTTCGAACAATAGTCTTGGCCTCAAAACACAACTTCCGTTTCCTCCTTTTTGTTTACTTCTGTTAATATTTTTTTGGGAATGTTCTTGTGGGATTCATCGGTGAAAGGAACACCACTAGAATTGTTCGACAACCAAGGACCCTTTAGTTCTTTGTCATGGAGGACCATGTGATTGGTAGGTCACATAATTTTCATTAATTATCTGATTTGTGCGCATTTGTAACCCATTAGTTCTTTTGCTTTGGCATGAATTGTTCTTATGAAAATTTCTTCGTATGAATCTAGTAGATCAATATTTGCTTCATTGAAGGAAAAAGAAGGTAGATGAAACAATTGTCGAAAATGTCTTCTAGACTGGCCTTCACTGTTCTTTAAACAAAGCATCTCAGGTAGTAGCATTGGCGCCGCGAAGGACAGCATATGAATGATTGTTCCATTTGGTTTGACCTTTCAATTAAACGGAGTAATGGATATTAATGCCCTATGCTCTACAATATGATTTTTCACACAGATATTTTTTTTAAATAAATGAATTTTAAAATTTATAACACGGTCTATGCCGAGCAGAGATCTCCTGTCCATAAATTTGTATCTTATTTGAAAATTTCAATTCGGTTCGCATCTTATTTGAAAATTTCTAGAATTGAAGTTTATTTGTTTAATGCAAATGTGACAAAAATTCTGTAGAAGCAATATATAAAGACAACGATAGAGAAGATAATCTTAATGAAATTGTGCAGTAATTCTTTTCATCATATAACAATGGCTCAAAATGATATGTGTGGAATTTTTTTAAATAGTTGTGGAATTTGATTATGTGCCTATATTTTTAGAGACTAGGTTGTTTTTTGGATCTGCATTTTTTTACTAATCTCCTAACATATATACCTTTTCATAGCCAAATACTATGTTAATAATTTAATATATTATATTTTTTAAATCATTTAAAATATAGCAGACTCTAAACAACTATTTAGGTTTCTAATAAATCTTAATTAAAAGCCTCATATAACTCTAAAAACCTTACCAATAGCCGCCGCACGTGAGTATTAAGTTAAAATTAAACTGAATGGAAATAACTAAATTGATTTTTTTATGAACCGACTGAATTTTTAATAAAAACTGAACGAATGAATACAAGATTAACTAATTTGATCGAAAATAAAATTAACTGATATTTTTAAATTAGGATCTGAAATTCTATTCGATTTAATAAAAAATTTAAATTTGATTTAAAAATTAAAGTCTAAAAATTCAATTTATTAGATTTACATATCAATGACTCAAAATGTTATATGTGGAAATTTTTTTACATAAATGTGGAATTTGATTAAAATGTAGAGCTACTTTTCTTTTACAAATCTGCTAACCTGATATCTTTTAACAGTCAATTGCTATGTTAATATTTTAATATATTATAATTTTAAAATCATTTAAAAACTCAAATTCTATAAACAACTACTAAATTTTTTTTAATAAATTTTAATTAAGATCCCTATATAACTCTAAAAACACTAGTAATAGCCCCGCTCAAAAAACCCCAGTAATAGTCTCATTCTAAAAAACCCTAGCAATAGCCACGCGTGTATAGTGAGTATTCATTTAAAACTGTACCGAATCATATTAACTAAATTAATTTTTTTTAATAAACAGAACTGATCAAATTTTTATTAAAAATAAACAAATCAAACTGATAAATATATATTAATTTGGTATAAATTAAATTAATCGATATTTTCTAATTAGGGTTAAAAAGTCAGTTCAGATTAATTTAATATTGGTTTAAAAATTAGGATCTTAAAATTTGATTCAGGCTAAACTTGTAATTTCTGTATTGTGCCTTCACGAATGTATGCACTCCTAAATATTCATAGTTAAGGATTCTAAATTCTTGTTAGACATATATATATGTCTCAAAATACTTGGAGCAATAAGAGAAAATGTTGTACATCTTTAAAAGTGAACATTTGTCATGTCAATCGAGGAATTTGTTTTGTCGGGTCAATTCTCATGGGGTAAAGAAAGCTTTTTCCAAGTTTCGTTCCATTCTCAGTTAGCCTTTTACACACGGACTTAACCAAGTACGAAGCATGTGGAATGATGGCAAATATTATCCAGAAAATCAGAAGACTGAGATATATATATATTTAGTGCCCAATTCATGTGGAATGATGGCATCGAATGGAAGGGAATTGCTTCATAGAGATTTGAGTGTGTTTTTTTTCATCTGGAATTGATGCATGAAATGCACAAATTGTAGTGTGTGGTTGACATATTAGAACCATTTCCGACTGATGTACTTATAATTTCTCAACAATTTTTTTTCTCCTCCACCCTCAACATTGAAGGAAGAAATCAAAATACTTCAAGTAAATGCAAACATTTAACACAAACTAAACAAATAGATCAGAGAACAAAAACTAGGGTTCACAATAAACTAGTAGTCGCTCACAATAAACTAGTGTTCGACGAAAAATGCCAAGGGAAGTTACAGCGTGCGTGGACTTAATTAGCAAAGCTAAATCAAGGTCTGATATTATCACATAAAATGGATAGTTCTAGCCGTTAATTATCGTCTGGGTTGCCCTAGTTGGAATTATCAAAACCTGCAACAGGACGACGTTCATGCTCTTTTTTTTTTTTTAATATTGCACCTAGAAAATCTACAATTCATCCTTCACCGACTCATCGTTGTCTTCTTTATCGTCAGCCTTGGTTGATGATTCCTTCTCTTCAATCTCAGGTTCCTCTGCATCGTCTTCCTCTTCCACGGTTGCATCAGGGCTGATATCCATGCTCTTCTGAACAGATTTGTATATGCTGGAGGCAAAATCCTTTGGATCATTGAGAATGAAACCACTCTCCATGAGGGCAGTTTGATAAACAAGACGTGCTGTATGTTTCAGACCCTCATCCTGAACCAGAATGCATCATATTAATAAAAACAGATGACTGGAAGAAAAACAAAGAATTAGAAAGAATTCACACCTTTGAATCCTGAGCGACTCGATCACGAAGTTCCTTGATGATAGGATGCCTTGGGTTAATCTCAAGCACCCTCTTGCCGCGCATGTAAGCTTGCTTGCTGGCATCCGAGAGGGTCTGAGACTGCATGATCTTCTCCATGTTTGAACTCCATCCGTATTTGGAGGTGACCACCACACAGGGGGTGTTGTCCAACCGGTTGCTTAATTTGACAGAGTCCACATTCTCACTGGAGAGCGCATCCTTCCACCAGTTTGTCAATTCCTTGAAAGATTCCTTGAGGTCCTTAAGTTTCGAGTCTTTTCCAAGTTTGAGACCTTCTTTCGACACATTCTGGAATTTCTTGTCTTCATAGTCCATCAAGTATTGCATCGAGCATTCATCGACCGGATCAGTGAAGAATATAACTTAGAAAAGATTTGGCAAAGCCTTAGAGATTTGAGAAAGGGAACGAAAAAAACACGAGCATTTCCTTTACCACATCATAACATAATGGATGAATGTGGGAAATTTTTGTGAATCAGGATGAAGTTTATGAATAAAGGTGAAAATAACAGTGAGTTTACTTGGATGGAAAGATAGGAAAGGAAGTAGGCTAACCAACACAATAACGTGATAAAATAGATGCAGAAAAATGGGATAGCAGGTCATAATATTTTGATCTTATCACCATGATAGGGATTACTCATAATATAAATTACAAAAAAATTGATGATGGTTCATGGTAGTCAGATTCATCCAATAAGGTCGTAGATATATGCAGCATGAGCACACAACTTAAGTGCA
>JBBPFQ010000050.1:2337491-2348348 GCA_037974815.1 Kaempferia elegans
TGACTCGTCCAATCTTCCACCTGGTGTTCGCAACCCCCTGATCCCTGACCCGTAGGATTTTCCTGCCTGATGTCCTCGACCTGCCAAGACTTTCCGCCCAGCCGCACCTAGGTCTTTCCACAACCTAGGGTTATCTCCCCCCTAAGACCTAGGGTTACCTCCCCCTACGATTTTTCACTTGCCAAGCCTCAACCAAGACTTTCCTACATACTCAAGCAGACTTGTCAAATCAACAATAACACTTAACTTAGAACTTTTTGTCATTATCAAAACTCAGGTTCGATCATTGGTACACCCTGCACCAACAGTTGCAACCACAACCACGACCACGTCGTCCTTCCATCAGATCTGATGCTCGGCATCCTCAAATTGAACACGGCCTTCTCTGATACCAACTGATGTCAAGTAAGAAAGTGATTATCTTATAGGCTGACAAGAGGTGAGATTGGAGGAGAAATTCATGAAGAAAGAACATCAAAAACAAAGAAAACTCATAGGATTTATCAGAAAAGAAAAAACTTATTAATAATTGAGGGATGAATCCTCAGAGAACAAGATAGGTGTTTTTATAGACTCTAAACCTTAAGATAATGAAAGGAAAGAAATCTCAATATATGAACCTCAATTCCAATCTTGTAAAGAAAGAAAAGAGATCTTTCCAGAAAAGGAAATATCTTGACAGAAATTAAAATTAATAAAATAGAACGTCATTATTGACTAACTATAACCCATAAATACCAGAAATACCAAAAATACCGAAATACTAAAAAAACAAAAAGTACTAAAAATAGTAATAAAATCTTTGGAGGCTCGTATGAGGGCCTAAACGATGAAATTTGGGTTTGAAAAGTGGCGGTTATAAGTACCCGACAACAAACGTAGATTTTTGAATTCTACACGTGTGGCCACCAACAAAGCTAATTTTGAGTCATGAGTTCAAAATTATGACCGTTTGAAGTTCAACGGATCATGTTGAGTTGATCCTGCATCACAAGTCCATGTACTTTTTTTTTTTTGCTAAAGTGTTTTTCATCCCTGAATGTAGGAAGCCTGCAATCAGAACCAATGTTTTAAAAATTGAACTGGACACCTGGTTCAATTGGGTCGGCTAGGAATTGGGGACAAATCAGATAATCACAGTATGATCCAATTTAGAAGAATCAACTAATGAAAACCACTCAAAGCTGAACCCCTTGACCTTTACTGAACGTGCTACTTACTTCTTTGTTGTCAGATCATCAATAGACCAACTCTGGCAAGTTCATCTCAGAATAAATTGGTTAAGTAACAGACTGTAAAAATTCACTCTATAAACTAAACCTTATCTGAGAAGTTCTCTCTGTCACCAGACTCTCTCCTCACCCTCTTCTGAAATTCCAATTCAAGCAAAGATTATGAACCAATTCAAACAATCCTGAAAGGTCTTCAAGAAATTGTGAAATCTAAGAATTAATGGTCTGTAAGTAGACACTAGAGAGTTATTGACATATAAACACACAATAGCTGTCTGGTCCTTCCCTCCATTATGATTCCCATTGCTAAAACTGAGTGTTGTAACTAAGTGCAAATAAAATACACAGCATTCAGACCCTTATGAAAAGGATGCTAAAATAATTATCTTAAGAAGTAAATAAAAAAATAGAGCAATACATGAAATGGCATATGCTGATATTCATTTTTTCAAATAGCTGCACATTTTTTGAAGATACTGCAAGTTTGATAACATGTAAGAAAGCAAAGAATAATAAAAAATAGTTGAAGAGTAGACCTCATCTGAAGTAAAAAGAAGAACATCACTTTGCCTCAGAAATTGCTGAAGTGCCATCTGTTCTTGAGTGGTTCCATTTGAAAGAGTTTTAACACGTGGGCCAGGATCAAAAAATACTGATGTTCCATAACTAATAGCACAATCAAGTGCAGAGATGATCAAATCAGGGAAGAATTCATCAAATGCATAACCATTGCAGAATAATATCTTAGCTTGCTGGATAGCCATCTTAATTTCTTCTGTCAGCTCAGTCATCCAACTAAATACAGGTTCCTCACTGAAATCAGCAAAGCTGTACATGAAAGAATTGTGCATTAAGCTAAGACTGAAGCCTTTAATGTTTAACATTTTCAAGTACAAGTAGCAATAAGCAGTAAAACAATAAAAAATAAAATATTTGATGCTGCAAAAGTCTACCTGCAGAAACCATGCTTTTGAAATGGATCAACCAGAACCCAGCACAAAAGGGTTTGGTAGTCTATAATACTAGAAGTTTCATCACCATTTTTACTCATTCCTACAAAAGTAATGTCCTCATCCTCAAGCACCTCAAGGAGAAAGTTCCCGTAAATTTCATCGCCAACATGACCAAGAGTTAAACACAATAGTCCTAGCCTTGATGCAGCAATGGTCAAGTTGCAGTTACCACCAGCTTCCCAAAATTTCTAGAGAAAAGAGGGGAAAAGGTTTATAGCACATTTACCATAGCCATATAGCAAATCAAGTTCAAATTTCAGTGCTACTCGCTCATTGAAGGTATATTCTGACACAAACAAAAAATAATATACGAGTTCTGATTCCTATGTACAAGCCAAGCCAAGCCAAGCCAAGATTAAGCTCGTTTCTCCAGTATTCCTATTACATCATTACAATGGCTATAAAAGGGTGACAATGTGAAAAATAATGCAATACAATTTCTTCTAGTCACTTGTATCTTGATACTATCATCACAAAAAATTGATAACTTTCTTCTCTACCTCTAGATAACAATCCTCATGAACTGAAATCAAGGATTTAGTTTTATCTGGTCGATTGTTGAGTTGTTTAGCATTACTTAACACTGGGAGATGCAAGAAAAATGAGCATAATTATAAGCATCCGATCTTAATTGTTTAATAATAAAACATCATCACAATTTAAAACCATAATTAATTTATATACCATTATACCATCAAAATAATTTTTTTTTGTATTTAACAAATGTTATGAAAAACATGAATAGTCATAGTCATATATTATAAAGAGCGCCACAAAATCTCAGGGCAGTATCATAATCTAATAACAGAATAAGTCAATGTAGATCCTTCATGTACCTTTTTTCTAGAATATCAAAGCGAGCAATCTCTTAAATGCAAAGACAGACCGAGGCATTTTGTGTTCTTAGAAAAAAGAGTAAATCCAGTAAAGGAAAAAAAAAATTGCCATAAAGCGAACGAATGGGATTCCTACCAACCTTATCAGGAGGCGAAGCCGCCAACCGTTCCATATATGCCCGCCGCTCCTCCTTGGACGCTGGCGGCAAGCTCGGGACACCGAGAACGATGTCTACGCAGAGGTTCCCCAGCGTCGCGAGATCGACACTCTTCCGCACGCCGTTCCTCGCCTCGCCACCAACAACGGGATCCCAAACCCCACCATTCCCGACGGTGATCTGTCGGGAGGCGCAGGCGCCGACAGCGACGGTGGCAGGAAGGAGGGCAGATCTTCTCGGAGGAAGGTGGAGGGTCGTCCGGACATCGATCGGGAACCAGGGTTCTGGCCTCCAACGCCATGGCGGGTTTAGGGTTCTGAGAACCATGGATCGCCGAACGAGCGGATATCGAGTGGGCGGTTAATAGTTTCGTTAAAGAGAACTTGAGAATTACCACAAGAGGACCGTGAAATTACAATATATGGAATAAAAGTCCTCAAAGGATGTGAAATTTACAGGCCAGTAACCCCAGCAGGCCAGCACACAGAAAGTAGGGGTTTGTATGCAATCAAAAACTTTCAGCAAGGGGGAATACGAACATTTGTCACTAAAGCAACTTTAGACTTTGAGAAGGTTCGCTCTTTGTGCCGACTTGCTTAAAGAGACGTGCTTTAATCCTTTACAAAGTTGTGGCATAGAATTTTAAGGGTTAATAAATTTGGAAAAACAATTGGAAGAGTTTCTCCAAATAAATCGAGTAGGTCATTAATGTAGCCGTTATATACACTAAAAAAACAAGTCATTGATTTAAATCTTTCTCCAAATGAAGTTCTAGAAACTTACATTATCAAGGATCCAATTGTCACGCAATGCATTCCAATGTGCTTACTGCGTTCCAATGTGCTTACTGCTTTCCAATAAGCTTACGGTGCTCAAATTATTAGTGGCGCTAAGCCATTGGATCGTGGACATCACCTCTAGGATATGGATTTGCCACATGTATGGGATAAGGTTGTCCCTTCGGGGCGGTGCGATGGTTAAGATATGGGAGGTTGTCACATGAGGTCTAGAAGTCGAAACTCGGCAAGTCCGAGCATATACCTCCCATATGTCTTAACCATTTGCATTAATGGCTAATAGTCACCCGTGATTTACCTCCTTCGTGTTAGCCTATAGACGGGTTGGCGGAGGCACTGGGGGCGAACGAATCCCCTTTTACCACATGGACGCCATCATCTAATCCAACTAACTACACTATAACCATTTGCTATGCCAAGCTATGGTGCGATCCTAAAACGTTTACGTAGCTAATCAAGTATCTAACATTGATTCCTCCAGCTAATCGTGATTATGGATTTTGTTTTTTATTTTATTTTTTTTATTTTTTTTGATAATTTACATATGCATGTAAATTTAAAAATTAAGGTTTAAAAATATTTTTATTAAAAGGAATTAATAAATTAATTTGATACGTGGGATTTTTGCGTTCACAAGTGTTTTTAAAGTTTGTTCTACACTTATTTTTTTGCCCAATAGATATGTTGTCTAAATGTCAAAAAGCCTTAAATGCCCTTTAAATTCATGTGAATCTCTCTAAAAGGATTAACCGAATCTGATAAAATTTATCGTTTAAACTACTATAATAATCCCATTAAAATAGACTTCTCGTAATAAATTATAGGTTAAGAATTAGGATGCAAATATCTTATTTCTTGCAAGACTTATTTAGTATCTTGACCGTCGATAAACTTGTCTTTTTGTACATATATTTATATTATATTTGTTTATTTCTATTTGTTATTCATCATTCATGTAAAAAATATTTTTATGATACAGCTGATAAGTTCTTTAAGGACAATACTTTGATGATGCACTACTAAATCAAAAAAGATGAAATCTCAAAAGAGAATTCACGGCGCCATCAAATGCAATGCCGGTTTCAAGTCCTAAAACCACCATTGATCAAGTTGTTTGAAAGAGAATTTGTACACGGAAAAGAATTAAGACCGCCATCAATTAGGTGAAGTGTGATCGCAAAATAGTCTACTTTGCCAGCAAAAGAAGTTAATAGATGCACATGGTTTGTAGGGCACTAAACGGTTAACAGTTCCTGTAAGAACAGAAACAACGTTATGCAAAGAGAAGACGACGCTGTCAAAGAAAAAGCAGATTAAAAAAAAAAACTCCATATTTTGTAGGCTCAGATACTATGATACTTTGTCAAAACGAGTTCATTTAGAATGCTTCAAATTTGCAGATGTAGTTGCAATCATCCTATCAACACGGACAAACTCTTAACGTGAATCAATCGAGAAATCGACATATGCTTCCATACTGTTGGGGGACATAACCTAATTCTTAAGCCTTAAAAAGATCTTAAGCTATAACATTCTCATGAACAAGATATTTACATTTGGATGATTTGAGACGCTACGTGATCATAACTTGAATAATTTGTAAATTGACCACTTGAAGTACTGCTCAGTACAACTTTGGTCACAAGCTGCTCTGTTTCTTAGGTTGAACCACATCCCAAATTGTATTCAGATAGACTAAGATGACAAATTGAAAGTTTGGGATGAAGTAATTTTTTAAATTTTCAAATGAATGTATAGAAACGGGCCAAAAGAGACCACAGGCGGCAGGCAAGTTACCAAGAGTCGAAAACATATGCATGCAATGTACAATCAATTAATGCTTGTATTTAAACTGAGCAGAATCCATAAGCAAAATCTTATTGGGAAGGCGATCAAATGGTCAAACTAATAAAGTAATTCGAGCAACGGCTACTTGTGAATAGATCTAAAATGTTTTGGTGCTAGTTGTTATGTGAAGAAAAGCATCTATTTTCCATGTATGCACTAATGAAACTTGATGACAGTGATCAGACTGTACCTTTTCCTTCTGTTTTTGGATGGCCTCAATCTTCTTCATGTACTCATCAGTCATTTTCTGCAAAATGATTAGAGAGAGGGTACAGAAATTTCATAAGCACATATTCTGATAGGCATTTCAAAGGGCAAAATTACCTACAATTGTTTAAATATAAGAAACAGTCAACATAAAGCCACGTATTTCAGATGTCTAAACACAACATACTTGAAGATCACTTGACAAATCTTTAACATTATCTTCAGATAGTTTCTTCTCCTGAAAGATAATTAAGAAAAATGTATATTAGATGTCTACAAATGCAAGAGCTCAAGTTAAAAAGTATCAGTTGCTAAGAGTCCAATAACACAAACTTTCTCAAGTTTCTCATAAGCTTTATTTGCATCTCTTCGTATATTTCTTATTGCAACCTGCAAAAGCACAAAGATACACTGTCAAGCCATGACAAAACATAAACAATCTTATTCTGCAAATGATTAACTATGAGAGTCTCATTTCCTTTATACAAACAACCATATGGTGGTAACTGCTAAATAGATTCAATAAAAGACATTAGATCGCATTAGTTTCTAACTTTTCTGAAAGAAATTTTCCTATTTGTATGCCCGACCATCAATTGAATGTGATTGGAAGTACAAACTTTCAAAACTGTGTTACTAAAGCTATCATTGTAAGACTGCAAATTGTGTTCTCTTGTTAAGCGAAGTGAAACAGATAAATTCATACAAGTGCTGGATTTGAATTGATCTTTCAAGTCGGGTTCCAAGGATAAACAAATCCAGATTAAAGATTAGATGAGAAATTGTACGTATATTTTATGCAATGTCTATGTTGAGTAAAAGAAAGAATTAGCAGCAACTTCATTGTTAGGTAGAGTCACCCAAGTCAGTCGATTGGCCTGTTAAGCTGCAATCTTAACTGTTAAGGACCTTAAAAAATCATTCCAAAATGCCCAATGCATCCTTATACATTACCCTTTTTTGCATTATGGCAAGAGATCTTTAAGGCATTAAGCTACCAAAGTTCAGAACAGTTGGCAAGAGAAGTATCGATAGTTATAAAAATGTAGACAACCAACTAGATTGTCTAAAATTACAGACTAGTGATATTCATAGTTGGGGATATAACCTGCCAGAAGTTGTGAAATTAAAAGAACTACTTGGTATGGCACTATCAGCAAAGTATATGCCAAAAAAAGAAATTCTCCATTACCTTTCCTTCCTCGGAAAGTTTGGTAACAACTTTGGATAGTTCCTGCACCAACATCAGAGTGACATATACATCGAATTAGCAGATATAAATCAGGTCAGCGAGAAGAACAATTTGAGTGAAAAAGAATGGAGCACAAAAAGTTTTCTGACGTTTTATGCTATTTAAGTTATAAAATAAACAAGCTTAGGCTAAGAAATTAATTTATTAATGGCATAACCCATCTGTATAGAGGTCAATTGAGGGATAAGATTCATATAACCGATCTCAAATAGTTAGGAAAAGAACAATTCTCAAACAGTTGGGAAAAATACAACTTCAAGAAGATCATGATGAGATTGACAAATGGATTTAGAAAAAACATGTTTGATATTGAACAGCAAAATGAAGTGAAGATAAATTGAAAGTTGTTACAAACTATTATTTACTGTGACTTTTCATTCTAATTAACTAATGGTTCCTTTGAAGAACACTGATAATCTGGCCTTGAGGATCTTGGCAATCATAAGGCTGATAGTTCCTTGTAAAATTTTGAATGCCAAGTTAACAAATGATCAAGATGTTTGCATCTATTAGTTAAATTCGACACAATGGATGTGCAAATGTTTGGAAGACAAAGCCAATGCTTACTGGGTTCCAGGTTCCTCATAAGCACGTTTTGAAAACTCAGGCAGTACTAAGATGTACTATGGAATTTACTGATCTGACAGCCCCAGGAAGCAAACAATGCTTGGTGGTCCAACTGTGAACAATGTAGGAAAGAATTGAGAATAGAGACCGAACACGAATTTGGGCTCTAATAACCAATGAAGTAGCACGAGGAATGCTTGTCCACTGAAAGATGGAAAATATTATTAATTGAAAGATGATCAAATATGAGAGTTCCTATCCCTTTTTTAGGTCAGCAGTGAGACTTGCTCTTCAAAAAATAACAAATTAGTTACCTAAGGACTTTAACTTCCCAAATAAATTTAAATAACTTTTTTAAAAAAATCTAAATAAACCCTCAAATAAATCTAAACAACATTATAAATCTAAACACTCTTCCAACTAAATCTAAATACTTTTAAAAAAACCCAAACTGAGCTTAAGAGATACAAGCAGAGCAGAATATACAGATTTGCAAATATTCTGCAAAGGATGAAGTAATACACTACACAAAAAATCTCCAACAGTATAATTCAGTAAATTCTATAATCCAAAATAAAGAGACTCCAATAACAGTTTTTATTTTGCAAAATAAGGAGTACAAGTGTACAAAGCATAGCTTAGATCAAGTTTAGAAATCTTATTCTGTATCAGGGCTTCAGTGTTGGACTTCAATGAGATGGGTTTAGTACTAATCACATGTCAATAAGAGATGGTGATGTCCAAAATCAAGAGGACAGGAAGGAAGGAAGGAGAAGAAGAAGGAGGAGGAGCACTTCCTCATTCCTTCCCTCCTCAATCATTGCAAATCAATTAATGTTCTTATTGTACTTATACAAATTACATGAAATTATAGATAAAGTAAAGCAGAATCAAATGACAATCTCAAAATAAAATCATGAATAATATTAATCTGCAAAGAAAAACATAACAAACACAAGATAAGTCTGTAACCAGGTAGAAGAGGGAATGAATAGACAGCTACAAGTATCACAATAAAGCATCTTTGAAGAATATATGTTTCCAAGTATTCTTTTCATGAAAAACTTTCTAAATATAAAATATGTGAAATCAGTAAAAGTAACAAAAAACAAACAAACCTTTCTCCGTTCAGATGTCAATTGAGGGATGCTTAGTCGTATCACCTCTCCATCATTGTTTGGTGTTAAACCAATGTCAGAACTTACTATTGCTTTCTCAATAGTTTTTAAGCTGAAAGTTAAAAATAGTATATGAAATTTTAAAATTAGAAAAGAAAATTGGAAGAAAAAAAACATCCACACAATCTTATAATGCAATAACCGCCCTATCTGTGATTTTACTATATATTCCACTTTAATATACCCTCTCAACTTGGAGTCTAAATATTGATAAATGTCTAGTTTGTTACATGACGAAAAAAAAAAAAAAAAGGTCCTACAGAGATGCCAAGGAGAAGACTTTGTATTAATGCAGTGGTTGAGAGCTTTAGATATGTGATGCTGAAGTCTGCGACTTGATTTGTGCTTCAAAAGAGCTTTTTCTTTAACTTTCCTTCAAACTAACAGTATCCCAGTGCTATAAAGTATGAAAGGAACAAATTCAAAGTTTAGTATAAAAAAATGATTAGAATTCTAATAAATACTTGTAAAAGAATTAAAAGGTATGGAAATATTAGAAGAAGCCTAATATTACTTTGGAAGGGAAATGGAAGATGTAAAAAAGAAAAGAGAAAAAAGAATGAAAGTTCTTTCATATACTCAATGGTGGCAAAAAGGTGATTCGCTCGTCCCAACGCCTTTGTCAGCTCGCCCCTAGGCCAACACGGAAGAGTTCTTTCTTTTATATACTCAACATAAGACAAAGAGGGGTCTTCCAGAGATATCGCAGGAAGCACATCTCCCCTAGATGCATTATGAAGGTTGACCTTCAAAAGGCATTTGACTCAGTTCATTGGGAGTTTCTACATGGGCGCTTATTGATTTACAATTTCCTATGAAGTTTATATCCTCGATAATGGAGTGTGTAACCACTACATCATTATCTCTGGCCATTAACATGGTCTTTTGGATTCTTCAAAGTGGCGAGAGGGCTATGATAGGGGGACTCTCTCTCTCCTTACTTATTAGGTATCTGTGTGGCGATCCTTAGGCGACATATATAGCAGTGCACGGTCAGTTCAGATTTTAAATTCCATCTTTGGTGCGGTCATCTTAGATTGGTGCACTTGGCGTACACGGATGACTTAGGTGGCGTTTGGTTTAGGGGTTTAGGAATGAAGGAATGGAATGATAGAAAAACATGATGTTTGGTTAATGGGTTTGGAAATAAATATTTAGGAATCATTTCTAAATATTTGGGAATCACGAAACCTAATTAACTCGGTGGGTTTATAATTTCATTCCCAAACCCGGCGACAACAGCGCCCTTTTTTTTTGCCCTATCCTCGTGCGACAACGGCGACAATGGCGCCCCCTCCCCCGATTTCGTGCGACAACAGCGCCCCCTCCCCCGACTTCGTGCGACAACAGCCGCCGCCTCCTCAAGTGCGTCTGTCGCCACCTCCTCTTCGATGCAAGTCATCGTAGGCTCTTTAAGTACGTCCACCGCCACCTCCTCTTCGACTTCGTCTGCCTCCCCTGCCGCTGCAATCCACAATAAGCTCAAGGTAATCTTTAACCCTAAAGCCTCTGATTAATCGCTTGCTGTTTGTTTCACTGTTTTTTTTTTTTTAATTCTTGATTCATTACTCTCTGATTCTTGTTTCGCTTGATTCATTCCTCCCCTGCCTGTGCAAGCCTCTGATTCTTGTTTCGTTTGATTCGTTACCCTTTAAGTTGGAGAGGAGTCGGTACTAGGTTTCTAAAGATATATGATGGGTGGAATTCTTTTAGAAGATAAAATCTACTCGTATTTTAGAAGATTATATGGGAACATTTTTCATGTATTT
>JBBPFQ010000050.1:2393645-2405377 GCA_037974815.1 Kaempferia elegans
ATCGTCCAATACATGAAGTTAATTGATTTCTTAGGTAAGCTTCCCAAGCTTGCTGGGGACATATTTTACCCGTGCCCTTGCTCTTACCATAATTGGTAGAGATTTGAGCCTTGGAACGGGCACCCCTACCTATATATACTTTAACTAATTCTTATGGTTTAAGCTTCCCGACTTGCCCGGGACATATCTTATCCACAGAGTAAGATACTTGGGAGGGGATCCCCGGATCGACACTCGAAGCTCCCCGGACAAAAGGTACCCTCACCCAAACCTTGGAACGGGAGTGATACATAGTACCTGGATTGCGGCTTGGTAAGCTCCCCGGGGTGTAAGATTCCCTGGATCAACACTTGGGAGGCTTCCTAGGCTTGCCCAAGGCAAGTCCTCCCCATACATACATAACAAATTCTACGGTAAGCTTCCCAGGAGTGGGTCCCTAGAACATATCTTACCCATACATACATAACTAATTCTAATGGTAAGCTTTTCAGGCATAGGTACCTTAAAGCACCCTGGACTTGGCCGGATCATAACTTGATGAGCTCCTCGAGCTCGCCCAGATCATAACTTGGTAACCTTCTTGGGCTTGCCTTGATCATAACTTGGTAAGTTCCCCGAGCTTGTCTGGATCATAACTTGGTAAGTTCCTCGGACTCGCTCGAATCATAACTTAGTAAACTCCTCAAGTTCGCCCGGATTATATCTTGGTAAGTGGTTCGGGAGTATGTCCCCGAGTCACACTAATTACACTTGAACATGTACATAAGCATAATCATGATCACTACACAAGCAGGGGACAAAAGTATAAACATGTGCTTATACATAATGATCATTACATGAGCATGGACATAACTATAAACATGCACATAACATAAACTTGATCACTTTATAAGTATGGACATAAACATAAACATGTACAAACACCAAACATGATCCCTACGTAAGCATAAACCTAAACATAGGCACGTGCATGAACATGATTAGGTGTTTAAACATGTAATCACTACATAAACATGAACATAAGTATGTACATAAACATGATCACTACCTAATTATGAACATTAACATAAGCATTGTATATAAACATAAATATGGTCACTACACAAGCATGGGGCATAAGTATAAATATGTACATAATACCAAACGTGATCCTTACATAGGCATGAACCTAAACAAGTCACGTATATAAACATGGTTAGGTATTTAAAAACATAAGCATGAACATAGGCATGCACTTAAACATAACCATGATTACTACCTAATCAAGAACATAAACATAAGCATGTACATATACATAAACATGATAACCACACAAGCATGGAACATAAATATAAACATTTACACAACACCAACACATGATCCCTACCTAAGCATAAACCTAAATATAGACATGTACATATACATGATTAGGTACTTAAACATGTGATTACTACATAAACATGAACATAAGCATGTACATAAACATAAACATGATCTCTACCTAATTATGAACATAAACATAAGCATGCACATAAACATAAACATGATCACTCGAAATTGCCATGATACGAATTAGGAATAAATATAAGCCTAACTAAAGTTCAAGCCTCCTTCAAACTAGGATCCGAAAGTTTCATGTAGCCTATAAAGTTAACATGATGAGAAACAAGAAGAAACCTAAGCCTAATTAAACTAAATTCAAACCTTAATATCCGAAAGTAACCCATAAATATATGCCTAGGTAAACTAAGTTCAAACCTGCTTAAAACTAGGATCCAAAAGTTTCATGTAGCCTATACGGTTATCATGATGAGAAATAAGAAGAAACACAAGCCTAATTAAACAAAATCCAAACCTTAATATCCGAAACTAACCCGTACTATATGATTATCCAACATCAACACCTTTATAGCATGTTGATCTAATGAAGAAAAGTGACACTTACATGTATATGAAAATCCACATGTGACTCACTGTGTTATCTTGATAGGGAGTGAGAAGAAACATAAGTGCAACTATCAAAATATGAAGTTTTCAAGTCCTCATAACCCTATTAAAACCGAACTACAAGGGTATCTAAACATCCATGAATTTAAGGAACTAAGTAAAACATAACATAGTATAGAACCTACCCTAAACTTTTGCTACCAAACCCCCTCCTTCTCTCCAATTTGATGATCGACGAAAATTGGTGAGGATGAAAGCTTAGGGCTGATGGTTGGAAAAATTAAGGAGATCCTTAATTTTCTTTCTTCTAAAAACTCTCTATCCTAATACTATAGGGGAGTGTATATACTAGGTTGCGCCAAGTCTGTCCTAATGGAGACATGTAAGTATTTGCATCTATGAGACATGTAAATTTATACATCCTACGCCATATAATATTCAGATCTATCTATATTTTTATATCTCACATTTATTACATATTATATATGTGTAATAATTTTTTATACATAATAAAAATTTGCATAAATGAGACATACAAATTATTCATCCTAAACCATATTTTATAAAGTTCAGATGTATATATCTATCTTAAAAATATGTATATATCTTAATTAAATTTCTTGCATACCATTTATGTGTATTAAATTTTATATAAATTTATGTCCATGAGTCATTGAAATTTTTATATTCACCAAATCATATAAACTTTTATGAATTTTTATACATACCAATTCATATAATTTTTTATATAAAAATTTATATCCATGAATCATATAAATTTTTATATATACTAAATTATATAAATTTTTATTTATACATAATCTGGATCTCCTATATATTTAATAAATTTTATATCTAAAATTTACTTAATACAATTAATCAAATCCGTAATTCCATCCATAACTATAAGATAACTTAATTAATTAAACCTAACTAAATCTAATTAAATTTGAATAAATCAAATAAATCTCATTAATAAAATACTTGATTTCGGACACTACACATCTATATATGTGTAATAAATTTTTATACATAATAAAAATTTAGATCTATGAGACATACAAATTTATTCATCCTAAATCCTATTTTATAAAATTTTAATTTATATATCTATCTTAAAATTATGTATATATCTTAATTAAATTTCTTGCATACCATTTATCTGTATTAAATTTTATGCAAATTTATGTCCATGAGTCATTTAAATTTTTATATTCACCAAATCATATAAACTTTTATGAATTTTTATACATACCAATTCATATAAATATAAAAATTTATATCCATGGGTCATATAATTTTTTTTACATACTAAATCTTATAAATGTTTATTTATAGATAATTTAGATCTCCAGTATCTTTAAGAAATTTTATATCTGAAATTTACTTAATACAATTAATCAAATCCGTGATTCCATAACTATAAGATAGCTTAATTAATTAAGCCTAACTAAATCTAATTAAATATGAATAAATCAAATAAATCTCCTTAATTACATACTTGGTTTTAGACACTATATACCATGTCTTCTTGCCAATTGTTATGTCCGTAGACTTAACTGGATTTCAGCCAACTGTCAGGTCGCATGGACCCAGTCAGACTTCTCGCCAAATATCGGGTCACTCCTTGATTTATCTGGACTTCGTGCCAGTTATCAAGTTCTTAAACTTAACCATACTTCAGTCTGGTGTCGTTAGTTCCTCTAGACCCATCAATTTATGCACACTCGGTAACACATTATATCACACACATCTAACTTTAAGCTACTTGTCATTCATCAAAACCAGAGTTCGATCATTAGTGCAAGCTATACCAACAAGAACTTCTCCAAGAAAGTCTACTCACATTGCCTCCACGAGGTGATGCTATTGGGAGGTAGGGAGTTCAACCATGTCCTCACTCTATCTCTAAGTGAAAAGCCAAATAGTAGAAGCTTAATTACATCTGGAAGCTTGATTGCATCTATAACTACTGAAGGGTTCATAATTTATTCTAGGATCAACTGTGATTTTTCAGTCAATTTGGGTTCATAATGTACTACTAGGTGTCACTCATGATCTGTCTATAATTGATGGTCAATTGATGGCCACACACACTATGAGTATATCTGAAAGATGTAAAATAAGTTTGAGAATATGATTCTTAGATTGAGAGAGATTAATCTGGTAGGATCAGACAAAGGGCAAATACGAAAAACATTTGTTAGGCTAGAAGCATTAGTGGGCAACATCTCTTGTAGGTGAGTTGGATCTATTTTGGCTTAGTTATGAACCAAAATTTGGTTTAGTTTTAAACTAAATTAGTTTGGTTTTGAACAAAACTTGATGCTAATGGATCAGGTTGCCTTATTGGATATGAGTTTGATCTTGCTTATCAAACCCTAATGGAGGAGTATAGAAATCCCTCTATGAGAGAAAAATAACAAGAGATATTAGAGTTATGGTCCAAACTGAATGTCATATGGGGGTGGATTTGAACAAACTTGAGGAGAAGTCCGATATAGGTTAAGAGTGATAAGACATTTTTGGGGAGGTTTTGAGTAGGTCAAGAGTGATAAGATGCTTGAGATGGGGGGTCTAAAATAGGTTAAGAGTGATCATATGTTTAAGAGGAAACCCATGCCATAAGAATAATGATGATTATTCATTTGAGGGGAAAATTGTTGGGAATATAATCAATGTTCAACATTGGAAATACATGAAAAAGGATTATAAATTTAAAAGATAAAAGATGTCTCCATTAGTATGATATTTTTTAAATAGAATCAAAAAATAAATTCACAAATATTTAGAGCCAAAATACATAATATTATATTATTATAAAATATATAAATTCTTTTAATCGTAACCGTCAAAATCCAAAACATCTCACCGGACACTTTCAAGGAAGACATATATGATAAAATGAATACCACTAGAAAAATATTTCATTAAAAAAACCCCACATCATAATTGGTCAATAGATGATCATTTCACCCTGACAGTGATTAAACGCTCTGACTAAATTGCCAAATTAGATCAGTTCGATCGAGTCATCAATTTGGATTAGATCTATTAGATTGATCTGCTTTATAAAACAATTTAAATGGATTAGATTAGAATTTTATCAATTTAAGCCTACCGTAGGTCGACCCATCTAAGCCCGCAACCCGCATGGGGTTGGCCCGCGACGGGTTTGTGTGCCTGTGGGTTGAGAAACACATGTAAGCCAAATTTTATGTCAATTTCTTATCTTTCTTTGTTATAATTTTAAAATAAAAATAATGCATTTTATCGAATATTAGTACTTATTTTTATCAATTTATATTTAAAATACTTGTTTATAGATATATTTAATTGATGAAATTTTTTTAAAGTAAAACGTTGAATATATGAAACTTTATTTTTAAATTTTTAATGGGCCCGTAAATTGACCCGCCTAATCCGCAATCCATCCTGAATTAAATTAGATTTGATTGAAGATTTGTCAATCCACCAAAATGACATGTCGCCCCGCTCTGACTTTCCAAATGACTGACACGTTATGGGTTGACCCGCGCCACCACGGACCGATCGGTCTTACCACGGGTTGACCGTCTGACCTAGTGGGAGTCAAAGGCTAAACTAATCCCAAGATTGAACCTAATTGCCAAATTAGACCGGTCTAAGTCAAAATCTAAATTGAACCCAAGCCTGAACCTAATCCACACTCCTCATTCGCGGCGCGGGGAAATAGTTGTTAGGTGGGTTGGTGGGGGACCTCGGAATAAATTGTAAATAAAAAAAACTATAATAATAATAATAATAATAATAATAATATTATTATTATTATAAACCGAGAGTGATCATTGAGTTGTGGTAGGTGTAGAAAAAGCGGATCTCTTGGAGTGGATCAATAGATCACAACGCTGCCTGTTGCTTGATTCGATTTCGTTTCTGTGTTTATATAAGGGATCCGATCGCGCATTGGACTTTTGCGATAGGGCAGAGGAGGAGAGCGGAGAAGAGCAGGAAACCATGAAGGTGATCGACAAGATCCGGGGAGCAGCTTACGGTGATGGGAGGACCGCTTTCTCCTTCGAGTTCTTTCCGCCCAAGACGGAGGAGGGCGTGGAGAACCTCTTCGACCGCATGGACCGTATGGTCGCCCACAACCCCTCCTTCTGCGATATCACCTGGGGCGCCGGCGGATCCACTGCCGACCTCACCCTCGACATCTCCAACCGGATGCAGAATATGGTACGCTTTCCTTAGATTTACTCGCTGGGTCTTCTTCTACCGAGCGACAATGATTTTTTTCTGGGTATATATCAGTAAGTTTCTGACGGATCTCTATCCTTTTCTGCTAGAAAGTAATGTATCCTGTTTACATAGATCTGCTGAATTCTGATATTGATCTTGAATCTGCATTATCTGATTGTATTGTATTGTCGCCTTTTAATTGTTCTTCCCATCGTTACTGGTTATGACGGAAATATCTCTTTTTGTTACATAAACCCTATGAGCTTTAGGTCCGAGTAGGAATGAGGTGGTTAGTGTATTAATTTATTCGTTTGTGCAATAATTCAAGTACGATCCAGTGTTTTGCAGGCGTCTTGTGTAACTTCTCTTTTGCGCCTATTTCTACTGCTGTTTTTTGGTATTTGACTTTTTTTGCTAGAATGTTGAGTCCCCAGAATATTTTTTAGAATGTTTGTTGACGGGGGCTTCCAAGTTTGCGTATAATAATAATTGAGATCAAATAAGCCACATCGATAAGTAAAAGAAGAGGAGTTTCTTTATTACTAAAATTAACGAAGTTGTGAGAATTTAACCGATGTTCTTGAATGCACCAACATGCAATTTGTAGAGCCATTACAAAAAGTGTGCTCTTATTTGATTCCATTGATTCTTTCATGCAGATCTGTGTGGAAACGATGATGCATTTGACTTGTACCAATATGCCAGTGGAAAAGATTGATCATGCTCTGGATACCATCAAGTCCAATGGAATTCAAAATGTTCTGGCACTCAGAGGGGATCCTCCTCATGGCCAGGATAAGTTTGTTCAGGTGGCTGGTGGATTTGCATGTGCCCTTGATCTGGTATAATCCTATTTACCTTTTAAATGTTTGATAATTTGGCAGTTCCATATCTGAAGCAAGAGCTGATTTATGAAGATATATAGTTTTGTTTTTTTTTGAGAAACACCATAGGATTACCTTCTTCGAATTAGTCTCATTTTTGCTACTAAAGCTATTTTTATGTGCACTTTATAAGTTTTTAACTATCAACTTGTTTTTATTTGTGGTGCATCTCATTACTTGTTCTTTGGTAAGTAAGATATAGTTTCTCTGATGATGTTTGACAATTCATACACACCTATCACAATTGGCTTACAGGTGCAACACATTAGGGCTAAGTATGGGGACTATTTTGGCATCACAGTTGCTGGTTACCCAGGTTAGTGCGGTCACAATATGCTATCATGATAGTGCTCCATGTGGCTTGTAAATTATTTTTAAAAAATATATATATTTTTTATTTTAGAGGCACATCCTGATATGATACAAGATGGAATTGCTACAGAAGAAGCTTATAACAGTGATCTTACTTATTTAAAGAGAAAGGTTCATCCTTCCTTAATTGTTCTTATTTTCTTCAAGTTGGTTTGTCTTAAAGTTTAATTATGTAATATTTCATGCTTCTGTTTTTCTTGATTTACTTTTTCCTACTAGTTTGATTTCTTCTGTGCTATTACCATATTTGTTCATTACATGGAGCAAGTCGACAATCTAGTTTGTGAGCATATAGTATTCTTAGGATTGTAAGATGCATCTTTATGCCACAAATTCTTTTGCTACAAAGAGGTTTGCTGCATAAGCCTAAAAACAAGTTTGTTGCGTATGCATAATGATGTGAAATGGTGTTTAATACAGATTTGACTTATTCATATTAATACGATTTTTAATATACATATACTCTCCTACTTATGTCTGCCTCTTTGCAGTTTGCTTTGTCTCAATGATTATATCAACTTCATACAAGAGAGAATACAAGAGTGTTTTAATCATTAGACATTGATTGCAGTGCATAGTAGATAATAATTAGTAAAGATGTAAAATTTATCACTTGGTGCATATGGCTATACATCTCATTCTTTGACAATTGATTATTTGCTTTAATCATTGCTCCAATTATTTTTAAATTTGAATGTTTATTATGTTCTCATTCTATCCTTTGGACAGGTGGATGCTGGTGCTGACCTCATTATCACTCAACTATTTTATGACACTGATATATTTCTGAAGTTTGTTAATGATTGTCGTCAAATTGGAATAACCTGTCCAATTGTACCTGGCATTATGCCAATCAACAATTATAAGGGCTTCTTGAGAATGACTGGTTTTTGCAAAACTAAAGTAAGTTGTTTTAATTCCTATTTTTTCTCTTAATGTTCAGATCTTGATATATCCACTATCCATTAATACAATATATCCACTATCCATTAATACCAGTAAGTTGCTCAATTAAGATGCAGCCTTGCTTAATGTGATATATAGTCTCAACTATTATTGGTATAAATTATTATTTGCTGACTCATTCTAGAAAAGTTAATTTCTTTTTCAAAGTTCATGATATGTAATAAAGAAAAATTCTAAATAGGTCCCCTTGTTCTTCTAGAGAATGTTTTTGTTTTCCTTTTGCAAAGCAGTGAAAAAAAAAATCATATTTCAATATCCAGAATCTAGATATAAAATCTGTGTAGAATGTCTATTTTTTCATAATTTGGAATGTATTGCTCTACAGGTTCCAGATGAGATCACAAATGCTTTGGAACCTATCAAGGACAATGAAGAAGCCGTCAGAGCATATGGAATTCACTTAGGGACTGAAATGTGCAAGAAGATTTTAGCTAATGGAATCAACACATTGCATCTCTACACACTAAACATGGAAAAATCTGCATTAGCCATTATAATGGTTGCTATTTTTTGTTTTCTAGTGCCATGATTAAAGTTGTTTTATTTACTAGCTCACTAACAAAACTTTCATTTTCAGAATCTTGGATTAATAGAAGAGTCTAAAGTTCTAAGGTCCTTACCTTGGAGACGTCCAACAAATGCTTTTCGTGTCCAAGAAGACGTCCGACCTATTTTTTGGTATGATTTGACTTCTACTTGTTGTATGTAAATTTCATGATTTACTAGATTTCTGTATTTGGTTTTTGAACTCTACTTTTATTGTTTTGTCTTCAATTTAACTAGGGCAAATCGCCCAAAAAGTTATATTTCAAGGACCGTCAGATGGGACCAGTATCCTCATGGGAGGTGGGGTGATTCTAATAACCCATCATATGGAGCTTTGACTGATTACCAGGTAATTTCTATGTTTCCTCTCTTATTACCTTAATCATGTTTGCCAAGTCTTTCTGTTTAATTATATAGGCATTTCAGTGTGTATCTAAGGTGCAATTTACATTGGCAAATGCAAAATTCAGCAAATTTCATGCTGTAAATTAATTGTGAATTCTTCTGTATGATTGACCTTGTTTCAAAATATTGACTAATATTTTCTTCCTTTTATCTAAGGGTGCTAAAATAACAATTTTGTCTTAGTTGACTAGTATTTTTTTCCCTTCTATTTTCCTCATGGATTCCAAGATGAACAGAAATTGGTTTTTTAAAGGATAGTGACACCTTTTGCATTATTGTCAAGCTTATTTCCTCTTAATTTTGTTATAAAGTTAAACTAACTAATCAAATAACTGTCTCATACCATGTTCCAAAGTTCTTAGAGTTCTAGTAACCAAGTTCATATATTGCATGATGAAGATATGGATATCCTATTTGATGCAACATAAACTTGTTCAAAGGTTTAGACAATTTCTAGATCTACTTCATACCTAAATCAATAACAACAACTAAATCTTTATCCTATTAAGTGAGGTTGACTATATAAATCCTCCTGCACTATATTGGGCTATATCCCTTACTATAACCTTATATATATTTAAATGAATTTTATTTTATCATTGCTAATTAAATGTTTTTTGGTCTTCTTTCTCGATTCATATGATTAATATGTGTATTTGTCATGATCTCATATCATTTAATTGAGGCATTTATGTTGGATATCTTATCCTCAATCGAGTTGCTTGAGAGAGAGAGAGGGAACACTTATCTGTCAAGATGGCTTGAGCTGATTATCTCAAGCTGTCAGCCTAGCTGAGTAGGATGATCGCTAACTTCGTCGGAGCTCTTTTGGGACTTCGCCAGAGTAGAAGACGATGGTCGCCCAAGCCTGAGCGGGACAACTCAACAGTGGAAGTGGGGGAGGGAAGTCGTCGAGTGTCGAGTCAGGCTGAAGATGCGTTGCCGAGCTGATGTAGTGGGACACTAAATACCATTGAGAATCGAGTCGGGAGGTAACCGAGTCGGTTAGTGGGAAGCAAAAGCTTGATCACCAAAGGACTTCTCGAGTGGGCCGATGTTGAGTCGGGAAAGTCGAGGTTGTGTTGAGCTGTTGAGTGGGCCACTGAGTGCTCGGATGGGAGTCTAGGTACTTAGGAGCATCGATCCTAACCTGTAACGCGCCTTGGATTGAGTTAGGTTGGGGATTTCCCAACCGAGCAAGATGATGGGTCAGCCCATCCCGTCCTGCCAAATGGCTGACTCGCCACGGGCCGACCAACCCCGCCTCGCCACGGATTTACCCGTTTGACAACTCTATCCTGGAGCTTGAACATGCAAGATGGCATGCCATGTGGCATGCACTTGGCGTGGGCTTAGCATGCAAAAAAGCAATGTGGCAAACACTAGCTGATCCACGTGGGCTCACTATGCTCCGATGCGGTTAGCTGTGTACATTAGTGTTCACACAAGAACCAGTTGGGTTAGTGCAATCTGGGCCCTGGATTCACACTCGCTGCTTCACTCTATATCAGCCTTAATGCCACTCAACTTCCAATGTTTGACTAACGCCTCATTCATTTCCATTCATATTTTTTCAGGCAATTTCCCACGTGAATGGAAACAAGGTATGTGATAGCCTTTGGCAATTAAGCCGTGTATAAGATGGTATGTGTTATCCTTTGAACCTTCCCTTGTGAAAATATGTTTGCTCATTGCTGACTAGTAGACGCGATGTCTTTGAAGTGTTCTGTCGTTTGTGTAAGCATGAACATATTTTACGCAAGACTCCCTGATATAACTCAGTTCTTATGGGTGTGTTCTCGTGGCCATGAACATGCCTAGTTTTGTGAAAAGGTCTAAGAATTGTGCTTTTAATTCTTTTCGAAGAGACCCTTCTTCTTTGTCACTTAGGTGATCTCTCGAGAGTATTTTACATTACACCACTAGGATCATTAAAAGCATAGTGCTTACTCTTTCATTCGCTCACTATTTTATTGTGTGTGTTCCCTCACAGTGATTGCCTTAATCGATGCAGTTAAGTTATCCCTTTAAACTTAGTTCATGGGATCTCAAGTAAACATAGGTTGAATTTTCTTTACACCTATATTTTTCATCGGCACAAAACCTATTCTCCGTGATAATCTTACAACCAACTCTCTGTTTAATTCTTTGGTTAGTAGATCTGCTAGGTTATCCTTTGATTGTGCATAAGTCAATAGTGATAACTCCTGTTGAGATTAGTTACCTAAGGATATTGTATATACGATGTATATGTTGAAACATACCATTATACATATGACTTTATGCCCGACCAATTACCAATTGATTATCAGAATGTATGCAAATTGTTGGCACAGGTTTCGATCATCTAGGAACATCTTCTTAGAATTGTTGTAACCATTCAACCTTTTCACCGCATTTGTCAAGAGTTAC
>JBBPFQ010000050.1:2407896-2420665 GCA_037974815.1 Kaempferia elegans
GCCTTCCCGCCTGGTCTTCGCCCGTTTGATCGAGCAGATAAAGTTTTATCTTATGCGATAAAACTTTATCCCTTGGAATGCGTCAGAGCCTACGAGATTGACTTTTCAGAGCCTATATAAAGGCTTCTTTAGCTAGGAATTGAAATCATTCAAACACACAACTTCTATTGTAATTCCTAGTGCTGTTTCTGAGCTTTAGAGTTTGTAAGAGGCTTCTCCGCCTACAAGGAAGGAGTGATTCTACTGAGCTTACTTTTGCCTTGGATTAACAACCTCCTTGGTTGTAACCAAGTAATTCTTGGAGTCTCTTTTCATTTTATGTCTATTTTATATAGTTGTTGTGTTGCACTAATTTGCTAATCCCTGCTCTAGCTCGAGATATTTTATTTTACTTGCAGGGAATCTAACTCCCATAGCCGGCCTCAACAAGGACCTACAGAAAATCCTTCAGGCTGCTCTATATAAATTTCCTCTTCTAAATTCCCATTTAGAAAGACCGTCTTTACATCTATTTGATGCATTTCCAAATTGCATAGAGTAGTCATAGATAATAACACTTGGATGGAAGTTATTCTCGATACCAGAGAATACGTATCAAAGTAATCAAGGCCTTCACATTGTCAGTAACCTTTAATTACCAATCTAGCCTTATACTTATTGATCGTGTTATCTGATTTTATTTTTTTCTTGAAAATCCACTTATAACCTAGTGGTTTATTTCCTGGAGGAAGATCCATAAGCTCCAAGTATAATTTTGCAAAATAGAATCAATTTCATATGTAATCCTCGGAATAACAGTAACTTTGAGAATCACTTTCTAATATAAAAGGAATTCATTCTGAATGATTTTTTTCGACCCCAACTAGTTCATCGACTTCTTCTTGTGGTTCAAATGCCTGTTTTAAGAAACTCAGTTCTTTTCGGGTCTTATATGGAAATACATGTTCAAAGAACGAAATATTCTTTGATTCAATAATCGAGTTATTGTGTATCTTTTGTATTTCTCATGTATATCCAATAAATATGCAATCAACAACCCATAATCCTATCTTAATTCTTTTTGGATCAGGACTAACACTTTGGCAAGACAACCTCACACTTGCAAGTATTTATAGGATGATTTTTAGGGTACCTTATGTAAAATGTAATTAACAGTTAATACAACTTCCTCCACATGAACTGTGACAATCCATAGTTCAATAAAAGAACATTCGTCATCTCCTTTGGAAAGCAATTATTTTTCTCAGCAACCCCATTTTGTTGAGTATAGGGAGCTATTATTTTGTGTCTGATCCCATGTTCAACACAACTTAGCGAACAATGATACATATTCATGTCTTGATCATTTCGAACCACTTTAATTTTTTTATTAAGTTGGTTTTCAACTTCATTCGTATAGAGAACAAATTTCGCTAAAGTTTCATCCTTGTTTTTGAAAAGAATACACACAACAGTATTTTGTGTTGTCATCTATAAAAGTGATGAAATACTTATTTTCATCATGCGTCGGCATACCTTTAAGGTCGCACACATTAGTGTAGATTAGGCTTAGTGTTTCATTGCTTCTTTCAACGTATTGAACGGATGACTTTGTCATTTTGGTTTCAACACAAGTCTCACACGAGTTTCTCGTCAAGGTGGAGTGTAGGTATATTTTGCATGTTAATTAATTTACACAATACATCGTAGTTAACAAGTCCTAGTTTACCTGCCATAAACTAGAAGATTCAAGCATATACACAGAAAAACTTTTAGCTTTATTTATTTTAGGCTGAATGACCATTACGCTGTGCTTGAACAACCATCATTTACATAGCCATACCCTACAAACATTTCATGTTTGGACAACACAACTTTATCCAACTTAAAATAATGCGGAAACTATGCTTAAAATAATGCTCAGATGCGATCTGAATACTAGATTCTTTTGAAACTCCGACACATACACCACTGAACTTCTTGCTTGAGGTCATCTTTAGCACCACGTTTCCTTAGCCCTTGATGTCCGAAGTTGCTGAATTCTCCATGAACAACTTATTCTCCTCTTTGACTTCGACAAAGTTGTGGAGCAGTTGCTGTGGGTTTGAACCTATCTGGTTCACTTTAGAGACCACTTCATAGAGGTACATATCTGGTTCCTCGTTTATGTTATTTCTTGCACTCCGAAGACTTGTGACCGACTCTGTCACAGTTATAACACTTCATAGAGAATTTCTTTTTTACTTACGCCTATTTTGGGTCCCATCTTAGAAGATATGAGATTCTCAAGTTCCGAGCTTTGACCATGCTTGACCATGTTGACTTTCACTAGTATGAAACAACAACTTCCTTTCTGAACTCTTGTAGTCTTCTTTAATTCAAAGTCTATTCATCTCCTTTCGCTTATGCTTCAAGTAGCTCTTGCCGGGAAACAACTGCTCAATGATCGCTGCCACTTGGAATGTTGCACTCAACGTCATGCCTTCCAAGTGAATCTCATACAAGATCACCTGAAGCTTTTGGACTTGGTTGATTATTGACTTGGAGTCAACCATTTTGTAGTCTAGGAAGCTACCAATAATAAACTTTTTAGCTCCAACATCCTCTGATTTATATATTTTTTTTGTTCAGGGTTTCCTATAGCTCCTTCGTCGTTCTCTTTATACGGCACACAATGTACAACGAGTCAACATGGAAGTTAAGGATATAATTTCAGCATAGAAACTTTGAATGGTTCCATGCGTCCACTGCAGTGATGGTGTGCTCATCACTTGCACACTTAACATACTTGGAAGGTTCCTCGGTCAAGATCGTGCTAGGTTCAACGTGGTTAGGTAGAAAAACATCTTCTACTGCCATCGCTTAAAGAATGAATATGTTTTAAGATTGTTAGATCTCTTATCATAATCGAGTTCCCGGAGAGATAGGTAATACTTAGCTCTCAAAATGGCTTATCTCAAGCTATCGGCCGATTGCCAACTTCGTCCGAGCTATTTCAGGACTTCGCTAGTGGCTGCATGAGCTAAAGTGGAAGACGATCGTCGCCAAGCCTGAGTGGGACAACTCAATAGTGGACTCTTTGAGTGGGAGAGGGAAGTTGCCGATTGGTGAGTCGGGACGGAGATGCATTGCCGAGCTGATGCAGAGCTGGGACACTAAATACCCCTAAGAGCTGAGTTGGGAGGAACCTGAGTCAGCTAGCGGGAAGTAGAGGCCCGTGCACTAGAGGACTTTCTCAAGTGGGAATCTGATGACGAGTCGGGAAAGCCGAACTGAAGCCGAGCTACCGAGTGGGTCACCGAGTGCTCGGATAGGAGTCTAGGTACTCGGGAGCTTCGATCCTGGGTTCGAGTGGGAATCCACCAAGTCAGGAAAGCCGATGTTGAGTTGACTGAGTTGTTGAGTGGAGTCGATTAACGACCAGTGCTCGGGAACAAACTCGGAGCATGAGTTCGAGTGGGTTGCGTGAGGAGGTCGCTCGAGGCCAAGTTACGACACCGAGTCCTACAATGAGGCAGTCTCCATAAAATAGATTCGTCCCCTTCGACGATGCTAAACGGTCACGCTATATGTTTGTTTCTAGGATAAAATGACGAGACCACTAATACAACCTAGCACAAGTTGTCGTGGCGAACTGAACGTATACTTGAACACTATCACAAAGTTTCTTTCGAGCGAAGAATTACACAATAGAAACGAAGACGAAACGAGGTGATCAAGTGGAACGCCTCTCCTCTTTTACCTTTTCTTGCTCATTTTATGCTTAAGATCAAAACAATTCCTTATATAGGAGCTCCTTGAGCTGCATGCAATGACATTTGGCACACATGTGGGCTAGAGCATGCAAGACATGTGGCTCTTGAGGATGCAAGGGCATGTGGCGTGCCATGTGGCACCCTCCTGGTTGAGCCACGCAGGCTTAGCATGCAAAAGAGCATTGTGGCAAACACTGGCTGATCCACGTGGGCACACTGTACCCCGACTGAGGTCCGTTGTGTGCAGTAGCGTTCACATAAGAACAAGTTGGGTTAGATTCACATCCCCTCCTACACTCTATACCAACTTTAATACTACCCAACTTTCAATGTGGGACAAATACCTCATTTATTTCCATTCATATTTTTTTAACAATTTATTGGTCGCTTAAGTACATGTGCATATCATTTTAAACACATCTTTTGATATTTTACCTCAATAGGTGCAACCTCATCTTTTTCTCCAATGTTCTCATTTCTTACCCTGTTCATACTCGAATGTCTACATATCCATTTTAACATTCTTCTCTACAGCTCTATTATTTATATGCTCGATTCATAATCCAATATTCAGCTTCATATAATATAGTAGATCTAACCGTTGTTTTGTAATTTTTTTTAAACTTTAAAGATACCTTACAATCATAAAGAGCACTGACACCCCCTTCATTTCAACCATCTTACTTGTATTCTTTATAAAACATCACTATCAACTCCATCATTTTGCAAAATCAATGCATACTCAAATCTTTTAGTTATAGGTAATTCATTATCTCTTATCCTAACAATTTTCCTACCACATCTAATACTATTAAATTTAAATTCCATATATTTGATCTCTCTTCTATTAAGTTTAAAATCGATTACTTCCAAAATAATGTTATCCGCAAACAACATACATCATGATAATGCAATTTTGATGTGTTCAATGAGTTTATTTATTCCTAGTGTAAAAAAATATGGACTTAGATCTAATTTTTGGTGTAACTCTAGACAACGTGCCTAAATCCATTTTTTTTAATTGAAAATTGTTATATTTTGTCTGGATTGTAATTGTATTTGCTCTTTTTTATTTGAATTATGTAATCCTGTAAGACAGTTAGTTACTTGTTCTTAATTGTTGTATGGTCCGTGGCTGTTCTTTGAGACAAGCTTCTTTTCTCTCTCTTCCCTTGTCGATAGAGGCATGTAGTTGCGGTCCTGAGTGCTATCATATCCATGTTTAATGGAATTATTGAACGAGCAAATACCTTTTGCTTCCTACTTTGCACATAACACTCTCCACCTCCACTTTCCACTGCAATACCAGATATGCCTTTAGCACTCAATTCCTACAACATCAGCCAATTAGCCTCCTTTCAACCTCTAACCACTTCTTTCAGTGTTGTCATTGTAGATCATCTTCCTTCATCCTACCACTTTCATTGTAGATGTTCACAGAGCTTGATCCTACCAACGTCTCCTCTACCACTCTAACTCAACTACAGGCTTCTGTTGCAGTTGCTAGAAGATGGTATTCATCACCCTTGAAGAATTTTCTTCAATCCAATGCCATCATCAGCCTTCATAAACTGCATGTGAAACAATCTGTATACTTATGCCACTGCCCACTGCGAACCAATTTGCAGCAACCTCCATTGGCACCTCATCGCCCTATGCCTCGTTTGCCCTATAAATAGTAAGCTAACCACTAGTAGTTACGATTGCATCATGGATCCCTGTTCCTTCCATTCCTTTTTTTGGCAGCTGTGCATGAAGCAAAATCAGAATTGAGGGGGCACACCTTCTTTAAAAAAGGAAAAAATAATGTCATGTGCCACTGATTTCAGAATTAGTTAAGATCAGGAACAAGAATCAAACAGGGCCCAGTCATTGGCAGTCAAAAAAAGGAGTGAGAAATTCTAAAGTTAACAAAAAGAAAATGGCTATTGATTCAGAAGTGGAACCAGAAATGTGAAAAAAATGCACTTGGAAAGCAAGTAGAGCTTGTGACCATGTGGAGATTTGAACCTGGATCAACTAACATTACTTCAGTAAGACCAGAACCTCACTCAAAAGTACTCTTAGTTTTGTTGGTAGGTTATATTAAATTGGACATTAGTGGCTTTTTCTCTAAAAAAATATCATAAATATTTTGTTTCCTTAATTCTAGTCCCCCAAAATCACTAATTTGCCAACAAACTATATGTTAGTTCAATTTCTATTTGAGGACGTGGTATTTTATCAATATAGTTTCTGAGCCTCCATACATGTTAATTTTCTTTAGGATTCTAGAACTGGTGATTCCATCAAAATCCTCCACAATTGTCCATATTCAATTTGTTCTTCTATGTTTGTCTCCTTGAGGGAAGAAATTTTACTGAACGTGTAATAGTATAATACATGGTATATTTTTTTAAACTAATTTCACTACTTCTATTGGAAACGATTAACCTAAGGGACATGCAATCACTAATTTGCACATGGTTCGTGTTGCGTTGTTCTTGTCAGTATTTGTTCTTTTGAACCTGATCTACATCATAATCCTAACAGTTTCCTTTCTCTTAATCCTAATTATTCACAATTTTTTGGTACCGACAGTTCTACTCTTTATTTAGATTATTGACACTAGGTATTGGCAATGAATTGTGGAGCTATGCTAATATCTACAATGTAAAGGGCAAAGGGTATTTTGTTGTCACTTTCTTTGAGTTATCATAACATCATAACATTGAGTTAGCATGAAAAAATTCGATTAAGCACCATATTGGGTTAATTGTTTTGAGTAGGCTTATGAATATTATTCATGATTGTTAGACAATATCACTAGTCAATCTACAATTCTGGTTGTTTCATAGACAATATTTTTTGGGGTGGAAGTTATTTCCCCTACTCGTCTACGTCCTCCCCTCTCGTTTGCCACCCCTTCTTTCTCCACTATTTGTGGCCCACTTCCCTTTAATGAGCTAGCATCTTGAGCTTCATCCATGCAAGACTCCTATTCCTTCTATTTGCCACCATTTGCAACATCCCTCCCCCTCCCACCCTCCCTTGTTTGCCACTGTTTGTGTCCCCTTGGGGCGGCGTGGTGGTTAAGGCATGGGAGGTTGCCACATGAGGTCTTGAGGTCGAAACTCGGTGTGTCCAAACATATCTCTCCCATGCCTTGACCATTTGCACTAATGGTTAGTAGCTACTCGTGATTTACCTCCTCCGTGTTGACCTAGAGATGGGTTGGCAGGGGTGCTGGGGCGAGCGAATCGCCTTTTGCCACTTGTTTGCCACTGTTTGTGATCCCCCACCCTCTCATATGCCAATGTATTGAGCCCCCCTTCTTTTGTGACCTCTCTACCATTATTCTCTTCATCTGCAAGGAGTTATGCAAAGGAAATTGTGGGCTACATTGGAGGGATATCTTACCCATATAACACCAAACAGAGGGGATAATAGGTTCCTTGTAAAAAAAAAATTCCGAGAAAGTATTTTATCATATAAGTTAAATTTCATGAAATAAACAAACCATAAAACATTGTAGGTACTTGCACCATAGAACTGACACCATGTAATTATTTGTAGTTTGCATTAAGAAAAAAGAATTAATCGCTAAATGTAGCCTAAAATTTTATCCTTTCAAAATATAGCTTGGTTTTTAAATTGAGTATATTAGCTTATCATGTTCTCACAATTTCATCATAATAGTAGTGCACAATCACTCTTTCTTATTTCAACAGGCTACTTCGTACATTTAATGTTGATTCTAGTATGCCTTTATGCTTGCTAATGCTTCATGCTTACTTTTACATTACAGTCATCCTCACTTGAATCTGCACACACACCATACAAGCATATTAAGGAAAGGTCACAATTAGATGCCAAATAAGTAGGCCATTTTAACCCACCTATTTTTATAAAGCTTTGCATCGCATCGCATTGCATTTACATTTGTTCTTTGACTTTAGATTAAATTGCACATTTACAAAGTCTTAAACTCCACCCTTGACAAATAAACTCCGCCATGGCTCGTTATGTTGCCAGCCAATCTTAAAACATAGGAAAATGTTATGTATGTATCCATCAAATTATTATTCCAATGCTAGGTCTTTTCCCGTAAGAAATGCTGCAGTGTTTGATTGTAATGTCTTGGTAAGGATTGCTACATCTCTGATGACAATTTCGGTATAATATTAAATATTCAAGAGTTTTCACACTCTAAGAATAGACATGTTTCACACTCTAAGAATAGACATGATAGGAATATTGAGTGCCTTAGATTTAGAATGTGGAATGTAGGAACATTCATCGACAAAGCAACAAAGATATAGAAACGATGATTATGAGAAGAATTTCTTGTGCTTTCAAGAGACAAAGTGGGTAGGAGAGAAGAAAACTTAGATTTTAAGTATGGTATACAAGAAAGAGTAAAACAAGAAATAAAGCAGGTATTATTGTAAATAGTTCATTAAAATACTAAGTAGTAGTAGTTATGAAGGAAGATAGAATTATAACTTTTAAGATAGTGGTAGTAAAAGAAATTATTAATGTAATTAGCATATATGTACCTATTAGATGCATACACCAAACTTAGGTTTTCGGAAGAGTGAAGACTTATATGAGGTAGTATAAAAAAATTCTAACAAACAAGATAATTTTAATATAAGGATATCTAAATGAGCACGTACAGTAAGAAATGAGAAATATGATAGAGTGTAGGGGCTATAGTTTTGGAACAAGAAATGAAGAATGAAAAACTATACTAGATTTCGCGATAACATTTGAACTTATAATAGCTACTATAAATTTTTTTAAGAAGAGAGAAAAATACTTAATTACTTCTACAGGTGAGAATAATAAGTTGCAGATTGTCTTTCTTATAGTTAGGAGGAATAAAAATTTTTATAAAAAATTATAAGGTTATTCTTGGAGAAAACTTAACCATTCAACATACATTAGTATGTGTATAAGGAAAATGTGCATGACTTCTAAGATTGGATAACATGAAAGAATGAAAAGTAAAGTATATTTAAGGTGGGGGTTGGGGTATAGGTATTACGAGAAATACATGGCGACTCAAATACGACATAAAATGACACTAAATAAAGAATTTTAGTAGTGGAATAAGAAAGTACATGAGAGATGGAAGGGAAAGAAGTCTATAAGTTACTATTGTAGATGTAAGAATGAAGAAAACTTTAAAAAGTATGCAATAGCAATGTGACTCCGAAAGTAATGAGTGAAGCAAAGAATGAAGTTTTCGAATGCTCGTATTGACACCTTGAAACAATAGAAGGGGAAAATAGCATCTATAGAATAATTAAAGTAAGAGAGAGAAAAATAGAGATTTATCCAAATAAGATACATTAAAGATGAATCCAATAAGGTAATAGTGAAGGATGACGAGGAAATAAAGGAGTGATGAAAGAAGTGTTTTCATCAACTTTTAAGATAGGTTAGTGGAGTATAGAAATTTAAAATTTTTTTTGGAGAATTCAAATTTCAGAAATAGTTAGGCTTTTAAGAGATGCCTATTGAGAACATTAGAGATAAAGTCAGGTTGTACCTATTAAGAAAAAGCTCTAAGAGACATGTTTAAGATAGTATTGATTTGTACTTAGGCGACCAATAAATACCTAGTTAGGTGATGTGACACGATGACAAATACTCACATTAATTGAGGAAGGAGACCAAAGAAGTCTTGGTTAATAACAATTAAATAGTATAAATTTTATTTAAATATAGACGATGATATAATAGGGGATCGAGCCTAATGGCATAGGAGGATTCATATAGTTGGCTCCACATAGTAGGATAAAACCTTGATTGTTGTTGCAAAGTTTTAAAAAGCATATTGATCTCATGTGATGAGAAACGTACCACTAAATGATGTACAAATGTTGGTCATAATTGTAAATAATAATTTTGTCCATGATACTGCTAAACTTTATGCTATGTTTGTCAATATTTCAGGAGTTCTATTAAGCAACTTAGGAAAAAAATGGCTTGGAATTGCAGGAAGTGACATGTCACATTTCCTAAAACCCAAACTGTTTTAATTTTGTTATCTAGTGATTGTAAATCATAGAAAGATGGGGAAAAAAAATCATTGTTGAAAGTCTGCCTGAATTTGCTTTAGTTTGCATGATTTGTAATACTGGGATGCTATTTTCTTGCAAATGATGTTAATATTTTGTTTTTAAACTGTAACAATATTATACTTGCTGTCGTAGATAACTCAATTTTCTCATTTGGTATTTTAATGACCTTACATGGTTCAGTTGGCTTAACTCATTTAAACAGTTCATGCGGCCACGCTCACGGGACAAGAAACTTCAGGAGGAATGGGCAACTCCATTAAAATCCGTTGATGATATTAGTGAGGTACTTTGATAATCATGGTTTATGTGCTTTTGAATTAGTTGTCATTTGACTGGAACTGTACATGATCATGGATAGGGGCTACATAGCCAATCATTCTGATTTTATGAAATGCAGCAATTTGTGAAACTTTGCCTGGGGAAACATAGAAGTAGTCCTTGGTCAGAATTAGATGGTCTTCAACCTGAGACAAAGATAATCGATGAGAAGCTTTCACAGGTTAACTCAAAAGGTTTTCTTACTATCAACAGCCAACCTGCCATTAACGGAGAGAAATCTGATTCTCCTGCTGTTGGTAAGCTTGTCATATGTTGTTGGGCATTTGAAAATTATACGTATTCATGCTTTTAATGTGTATCTTACTAGGAAGATATGCCCTATAAGTGTTTTGTTGGGCATAAATGTATATATCATAGTTTGGTGACCTGAGTCCGGTCATAAAGTAATGCCTTTTTCTTTTTTTTTTCCCCCTCAAAGAATGCATTTTTTTAGAGCATTTAGAGGATATATGTACAATATGAACAGAGAACCACAGTAGCTGGTTTTAGGGGCAAGTGTTAGAAATAGTGAGATTGTAGGGTAGGATTGAAACATACTACATCCATGTTAGTCGATTTAATAATCTGTATATGCCATTTAATGATTAGTTTCTCTGATACATAACACAATGCATGATATGCTAAATGTATGGTATGGTTTCCTTCGTAGGATGGGGTGGACCTGGGGGCTATGTTTATCAAAAGGCATATCTGGAATTCTTCTGTTCAAAAGATAAATTGCTTTCAATTGTTGAGAAGCGCAAGGTCTTGCCGTCACTTACCTACATTGCTGTGAACAAAGACGGCAATCATGTCTCAAATGTTGCTCCAAATGCAGTCAATGCGGTAACATGGGGTGTTTTCCCTGGAAAAGAGATCATCCAACCTACGGTAGTCGACCCTATGAGCTTCATGATTTGGAAGGATGAAGCTTTTGAGATCTGGTCACGTGGTTGGGCTCGCTTGTTCCCCGAGGGTGATCCATCAAGGGAATTATTATTACAGGTACTCCCGTTATCTTCTTGAATATATCTCTTGGTTCTTTTTACATCGGTTGTATACTAATGCAATAAGAGCTGCTCCTTGTAAATGCTTTGTTCAAACAAACAAATGAAGTTTTTTTTCCCTCTCCCAGGCTCCATTTCTTCCATTATATTTTCATCAGGAACTAAATCGCCCTAAATTATTGTGCTTATTTTTGCATTTTATAGGTGCAGAAGAGCTACTACTTGGTTAGCCTTGTGGACAACGACTTCATTCATGGTGATATCTTTGCGGCGTTCAAGGATATATGAAGTCAAATTCTTGGATTAAAAATATTTCCGTATTGTAAAACAAACAACGCTTTTCTGTAATTCGGACACTTTTGTTCGGACGTTACACGCCCTGAGAACTTCCGATTGCATTAGAATTAGCCAATCTATGCATTTGATGTCTTCTAATATTCGGGAATAACTAAGTAATGAAATTTGTTCCACATATGTGCTTTATAATTTATGTTACTGGGTTTTTATTTTATAAATATGTTTCCAGTTGTCCTTTGCTATTTCCCAAAAGATATTGCTAGGGAAATCAGCTGCTCATGATTTCCCCAAGAATAGAATGGAGCACATGAAATTGTCGTTCAAGGAGAATTAGGTGATGCTTTATTTTTTTTATTCTATTTTTTTTCTTTTTCCGAATAATTTAAGTTAAATGGGACGTGGCTTCATGTTGGTAGTCTTCCTTTTTTTATTTTTTTTATTTTTTTTTATTTTCAATAATCCATTAAATTCCTTAGTTATTTTAGCATCCACTAAGAAATCTTATCGTAACAAATTACGTATAGAAATGTTAATTGAACTGCTTGAGAAACTACATGATCGTGGCTTTATATATTAGATGTCTGGTTCAGAATGAGCTACGATCATGCTCCTCTGTTTACTTCCATTGTTTACTTCAAAGGGAAGTGTGTGGATGGAGGAAGGGAATGAACTATGAAAAATATTCTCAGGAAAAGGGAGTGAGGCCACAATGGCTGCTAACTTGTAGCCTCGTTGCAAGTTTGCACCCTTGCCGTGAACTCATGACTGTCAATTTTTCAAGTTCACGATGAGCTCATGACAGTCGCTAGCCTCGTTATGAGTTTGCACTCTCACCATGAATTTATGGCAACTAGTTTTTATGTGTTCGGGATTGGGATTCGCAGACAGAATGTTTAGGTAATTTTTTTTGATCTAGGATGGAAAATTCATTGTCTAATTTTCGACGGATGAAAAAACAATCATCCACGGGATGGATTTTGAGCCGTCGATTAGCAAAGAGAAGAAAATGTTTAGGCAAAATGTCTCAATTCGTCTGCAATTCATCTTTTCTTCAATCTGTATAATACTTCAGATTACATAGAATCTTAAAGATTAAGAGGAGGAAAGAATCGAGTCTTTTTAGAGGGAGGAAGGAATTGAGTCTGCTTACTATGCTTCTGGTGAAAGGCGATGGTGGGGATTGTTTGGATTACTGATAGATAAATAAGATACATCCGAAGGACTTCCTATTCCGATCAAGTGAGGGAGAGGGGAAAGAAATTGATTCAAAATAACATATCCGCACAAGTATTAAGGGGAAAAGGAATTGAATATATATATATATAAATTTATTAGCCTGCAC
>JBBPFQ010000050.1:2423564-2435503 GCA_037974815.1 Kaempferia elegans
GTCATTGATATCGGAGCTGGTCTTCGGGTGTTTCGCTAATCGGTCTCCCACCTCGGCTACTCGGCCCTAGCCTTCGAAGAGGCCTGGGTCCGACCGGGGCGGGGTTATGCCGATCAGTCGTGTGTCTTGGTATGGGTTTCTAGACAGCGGAGATGGAGTTCTGACCACCTTTCTGGAGCTGATGTTGACCAAGTTGATTTTCATCCGGACGGGCCATCCGACCGGGTCATCCGTCCGAGTCATCTGATCGGATCGACTTGTAGAACTGCCTGTGGCATTTTTGTTGACCGGTTGATCTGACTTCTACTTTGACTTAGGAAGCTGACCTGGCTTCCTGGCTGACCGGATATTGACCCCGGATCAACTATAAATACAAGATATTAACATCTATAGCAGATATTAGAATCATCCAAATTAGGATAGTGTGATTTTCCACACGTTGTAAATACAATTACTGAATAGTCTAAATATTTCAGAAATACCGAATTCATCAAAACCATAAAAATTACACTAGCATTGGAATGCCAAAAAGGCATTTTCAATAACTCATAATGTCGCTACTGAGTTTGGAAAGCAGAATATTTAATATCCACATCTCTATCCTTCAGTTGGTGATAGCTATATTTCAAATCAATTTTTAAGTACAATTAGGTCCACCTAATGGTCACAGCATTTAATTATCTATAGAGTATAGACGATGTAGAGCTTCAAAGACCCTTTTTTTTTTCCTTGAAGAAAAGAATTGGAGCACCCCATGGAGAAGCACTTGGGCAGATAAAACCATTATCTATCAATTCTACAAACTCTTCTTGGATCTTCATTTCTTCCATCTCTTGCAATATTCTTTGATGTAGAGCTTTCAATACTGGAGTCGTGCCAGCAAGCAACTCAATGACAAACTAATCATCTTGGCTATAAGCACTGGATTTTTTTCAAAAATTAAATATTTGGAAAGTTGCACTGAGCTATGGACATCAAAACTTACCAAATACAAGGTATATTTATTACAATCTGTGATAATAACTGTCAAGCATGAAGCGCTAAGATAATAGATAACCTAGTCTATAATCTCAACAAACTTTAATGATGGATGATATTAGGGTCTAAAAGCATACACTTTTGCTTGATGATCAAGAGAGACATCTTCTTTGAAAACTAGTCCATGCTTAAAATAATATCAAATTTAGACATCTTTAGTACCTATATATCCGTTGCAATAACATAATCACCAAAGTCTAAAAAATAACACTATTCTCCCAATTTGACATCAACTCTCCTCCTGATGGTGATAACATTGCTAAAATACAAGATCAATGTAGCACATGCCCTAATCTTATGTATGAAAATAGGAAAAATAGAGGAATATGAACTACCAAATATCTATCAATATATCAAGAGAAATGCTATCAACTAAATTGACACGTTGAAGAATTGAGCTTTTGTTCATTGTGCCTCTTTATGAGTCGTGTCATACACATGTACCAACTCCAAATTTTTCTGCTAGCCTCTCTAGGTTGAATACTACTTTGGTGCTTGGAAGGCTAATGCAAGTGCTTTTGGGACTCATAGGTTTGAAGAGGTAGCAAATGGAAGTGACACTAGATAATACTACTGGGGGTGGAGGTGGTGGGTGTTATTATAATTGAGGTGATGGGTTCTATTGTAATAGAGATGGTCAGTATTGCTGTGATGGAAGTGGTTGGTATTGTCCCAAATAATACTGCTATGGCAACTAGGACTGCAAATGATACAATTGCAATTACTGGAATGACTACGGTTTCAGGAATGCAAATGATACAACTGTGATTGCCTGAAAGAATATGGAGGTGGGGGTTTTATTGCTTAAATGACTGAACCTTTTTGGACCTTTCTATTGCCAAGAGTTAGGAGGTTGTGATATCGGTCGACCCTGCTAGATCTTGCTAGAACTGAGATTTGATGCCTGAAGCTGTGCTCTCAAGGTACAATCTCTACTCAAATGCCCTTATAACTTGCAATAGAAATGTATTTTGGTCCAATAGACACTCAAACATTGGCCTTGTGCGCTAATCCAATATACATCATAGGATCCTCACACCCTCCTCCAATTATATTAAGGTGGGTGTGAGGATCCTATTATGTTTTATCCATCTTTTATGGATGTGAGTACCACCTAGCTGTACTCCCTACAATTTGGGTTTGACTCTTGGCTTCGTAACCACTAGATCGATGACCTCAACTCTACTATATTGACTGTGAGATTTGTCGGCTAACCTCCCTCTCTTAGGAGATCTGTTGCTTGGTCATTTCAATGAAAATTACTGTTAAAAACCTCTGGAATGAAAATTACTCAGTCAAAAACCGTAAAATTAAATGTACAATTATGATCCCAAGCTGCCATATATGGACAAAATTCAACAAGTTCGCTAAAGTCTGCATTGTATTCCATAATGCTTCAATCGTGCTGTTTGAGATTTATAAATTTATGATGTTGAGCAACACAGAATATTGTAGGAAAATATTCCCTCTCCAATGCTTCTCCAAAGATTGTGTTTTAAATTCTCTGTCATGTATTGACCCATCCTCTAAAATGGTAGGTTACTAACTCCACCTTCTTGGTATTTGAACATGATATACATTCAAAGGTACACTTGTTCCCTCCAATTATTTATATGCCTCTTAAGGGTTACTACCTCCATAGGAGAATGTTAACTAATCCTTTTCCAATTTATAAAACAAAGAAATCCAGGTTTATCCACTAGTACGTTTCCTGTAGGCCAACTACTGGCATCCCCAGTGGATTAGAGCCCACTGTAGGCAGCACATTTCTTTGGCCAACAGTCCTTGCACTGAGATCAGACCAAGAATCCAAATTGTGTTGCCAAGATAGGACTGGTATGTACTCTAAGCCATAAAGAAATCCATTAACTCAGATGCATACCACGTGCTTAGCCATGGCTATAGTAGGTCTGTTTACCTTGAGGCATTACATGACATAACAAAATAAAGTTTTACAATAGAGCATAGCTGAATTTCTGAAACGAGTAAAAATGACTCCTAAAATTTATTGCTTATAGATATACCTCTACTTATTTGAAAATATCTTATGTCAAGAAATTTCAAAACTAAAAAATGAAAAATAACCCAAAAAAAAAAAAGGCAAAACAGACTTCTGTGCCAACTAAGACTAATGACATAGGAGTGTCATTCCTCTGACCAAGACACAAAACTCTCAAGTCAATAAGACCTTTTAACAAATAAGTATTAGTTCAAAACAAGTGATTGTTTTCCAGTATCAAGGAAATTACTCATTGAATTCTTCCTTCTAAAGTGAAGCTAGTTTGCAGGGCAGCGGTGCCTTGGATTTAAGGAAACAAACAACTTCCAAGGGCACATGGGCTGACAATGACATTTTGGTGTATAGGCAACAAGAAAGGAGGGAGAAAGCAAGGTGAGAGGGGAAGAAGTCCGAAGTGAAAATGCAGTGACGATGCAAGGGTGCATAGGATGGTGGGGTGTCCTGCAATGGAAATAGCGGGAAAGATGAGAAAAGAGAAATAGTGGGAAAAGGGGAGGAGGTGGATGATGTCAATGATTGTGGCTCTATGTGGTGGTGGTTGTTTGAGGGATGAACAATTGTGACTGCACGGTTGCACATAAGTTGAATGAGAGGGAGAGGGGAAAATGAAGAGAGAGAGTGAAAGAGAGAGAGAGAGAGAGAGAGAGAGAGAGAGGGAAAGCTATCAATAGAGGAGGTGTGGCTAGCAGTGGGTATGACCAACTATTCGTGAGTGCGAGGAAGGCATTGTGAATGACGACAATGTAGGAAGAGGGCGAGGAGAGCAATTGGGTGAGTGCATGGAGAGAGACTATATAATGCCAAATTTCTCAAATATTTCACCAACTCATCTTAATGTGATTATACCAGGCTATCTCAAATATAAATTTGATTCAATCCTTAACTCGCCTAAGTTATTCCAAATCAATCCTGCTTTTGCTTTCCATGTAATCCTAATCACTAATCACCATGTCTATTGATGAATTCCATCCAAACTCAATTCGACTTTAGTTTGACACCCAAAACCTTTTTTTCTAAAAAAAAATAGCCGTGAAAATATTAATGCAATAAAACTTGATATAACAAGCGTAGTAACAAGTACTAACTGAATTCAACATAATGAATTGAGAAAATAAAATATTTACCTGTTTCCCTTCTGTCAGCATTTTAGTTGATACTTGATAGTATCCTTCCACTGTAGAATAATTTTAACAGTTGCAGTATGAGAACTTAGTTGAGTTACCCATAGTTAAAAAGAACAAGAACAATACTTTGCTCAAAGGATCTCATTTGATGAAATACTCTTTGTTGCGGGTGATCTCCAGTTTTAAAGCAAAACAAGCTAACTTTCTTCAGCTTGAGTCCCCTGACCAGCAGATTTGTTTTGGAAATTACATTCCGTAATACTAGACACCAACAAGAGGATGCAGAAGTTCTAGGGAGATATAAATAACTCTAAGATCTGAAACCAAATGAATGAATCAAACAGTTGTTTAGTTATATAGGTTTGATTAGTAGAGTTAATTAACCTACAATTGGAAATAATTTTTTCCCCTAAAAAACTTCTTTAAACCTTTTCCCTTTTTGAGTTCTTTGCGTATGATTATTGGTGCTATTCTAATGATCTGTTGTGCTAACTTCCAGGTTATTGCTGCTTTTATGATGTTGGAAACCCTCAACAAGTCTGGTTATAGTGCTTTTTTAGTATCCATTCCTTCACTTGGAGAATTGCTCCAAATACTAGCTATTGCTGCTCCAGTTTTCATAACAATGACTTCAAAGGTCTATTCATGTTTATTACACACTGCCCATGCATAAAGATTGTGAGGAATCATAATTGAGTATTCTCAGGTTGCTTTCTATTCTCTGATCACCTATTCTGCTACATCAATGGGGACATTCACACTAGCAGCTCATCAGGTCTCTAGAGTCTTTGGGACGAAGAAAATTTTCAACATATTTTGCATTGTCTGTTGTATATTTGAATATTCCATAAATAAAATTTTCTAATTATACTTTGTAATCTAGGTTATGGTTAATGTCTTTTGCATGTTCACTGTTTGGGGTGAACCTCTCTCACAAACTGCACAGTCATTCATGCCAGAGTTGATCCATGGACACAGTTTACAGAAGGTCAATAATCTTGCTGTTTCCATTTTTTTTGTCATGCAACATTTATGAGTAGTTAACTTTTGATACCATTTTTTTTAATCCATGAAAACCTTTCTTTATTGTTCTGCAGCATCATTGTCATCAAATTCATTAATGTGTTTTGTGTAGAGAATTTATTTTACATTCAGGCAATAAATTGAGGTTGGTTTCTGTTTTCTGAAATTCTTGCTTATTGGCATTGAAAATATGTCAATAAAGTACATAATTCACCATTTTTTCAACAAATTAAGAACTATATATTTACCTTTCATTATACTTGGGTAGTTAATATATATGTTTTTTCGGATTTTGATAACTTGTTGGAAGCCTCCATTTTTTTTTATTTAAATTCACGAGCTGATAAGATTTTGGATTTGATCTTGAGCTTGTGAGATTTCTTCAGACCCTCTTTAACCCGATGATTGTACATGAAGCTGATTAGTTCTGACTTGATTTTGGTTGAGTACCCAATTTTTCTGAAAATGATAAAACCCGATGATTTTTGTTTCTGATGTTCTTTTGCTAAAGAAAAAAGATGTTAGACCAGCTTAAATAGATTTTTTTCTTTAAAAATGGTTAGTGCTAAATGGAGTTTATTAAGGTTTCCATATATCTAAAAATGTTGCTGATGGGCTTGTAATTATTTTCTTTGTTTTATCAAGCCAAATAAAACATGTTGCATTAAAAGTTTTAGTTTTCCTTGGTATTAGTAGATTTGGAAGTTTATTGGAAGTGTTCTCTGTATTCATTGTCCTTTATAATTCAAACATGTAATTTGACTGAGGCTTCTTTGTCAAAGTAGGCACGGATGTTACTCAAATCACTCACTATGATTGGAGTTATAATTGGATTGACGTTGGGAGCTGTTGGAACTTCTATCCCATGGCTTTTGCCTTGCTTTTACAACTGATAAAATGGTCATTGGCGAGGTTGGTCACTTTCTGAGGAAACTGTTATAAAATATATTTGTTCTTGTATTATTTTCCTTATTTAGATGGCATGACCGAGATTTATCATTTTCAGAAAAATCTGAGACACAGCAAAGCGGCATAGGCAACACCACTTAATAGAAAATCTATTCCCCTTCTTGACTTGCTGTTGGTTTCTTGTCCACTGCAGGACTAAAATAATGAAGCCTAAAACCCATTACATTAACTTGTTGACCCACTAAATCATAAACGCATTAACCCATAACGTAATTGACTCAAACAAACTAAGCTCTTCTTTCTTGCTAGGGGTGACATTGATTGACCACTTCTATGTTCAGGTGGGAAGTGACGCAAATCAAGGTAGGTCTCCTCCTTTGTCTTCTTCTCCTCATCTTTGTTCCATCCTCATCTCATTGGTTCCACTGGTATCAACTGTTGGCACATCACGACATTGTTGTCTCATTCCAGTTGAAAATGAAAACTTTGCCTTGGATTGAAATTTGGGAGAATTACCCATGTTAAACCCCAAGTGCGCCTCCATGGTAATTGGCATGGTATAGAACTCACCATTGTTGTGCGATAATTTGGTCGTCCGTACAACCAACCAAAACATAGCTTGCGAATCTCAAATTAGACAGCACCACAATTGTGCAATCATGGTATGAAAATGCATTAAGCAAACTTTAACTATATAAAAGACATCCATAAGAGCATTTTCACATACCAAGAAACCATAAGCAAAATGTACCACAAAGTCAAACTAGGTTAAGCAAATAATTTTACAACACAAGAAAAGTAAAATGTAAAAGAGATCATGAAAAAAATCCTAAAACATATTTAAAAGCGTGAAGTGAATCCTAGAAGATCTAACTCTAGCCAACCTTGGAACTAGTTTCTTTGGGTCCTAGAGTTGCACAAAAAGAGGGTTGAGGCAAACAAAACTAATGAAATCTATAAAGTAATTTAACAAAATAATTCCAAATGTGTATTGCAAAGGATAATATTAATAAACTTCTATTCTAAATGAGAATCAATAGTATGAGTACTGAAAATAATATAATCCAATTGATATTTTCTAAAGTATTGCATTTAACTAAGTGTAGTTTGGACTCAATCATGGGCATTACTCCTTGCTCTCTACTATATTAAGATAATACCATGCGCACACTATACAATGATATTTATGGTGCAATCAATCCCTAAGAGACTTGTCTTAGGGGAGACGGGGAATTTATTGAGATAATCATACTTAAATCATGGATGTTAGTGCAATCTACCCTTTAGATAGAATGATTTTGATGGTTTAGGCAGAGAGCTTAATGTAGGCTCATTACTATATTTGATATGTATGTGAGGTTGTGCAAGATTTGAACGAAACACATGAAACTTGGTATGCCCAAGGTGCTTGATGGATTGATGGCTCGAGGATTGTGTAGTTATGAGAAAGTTAGTGTGGACATCTGAGGGACCGCAGGACAAGGAGCATTGGAGTGCTACTTAGCCGAGGAGATGAACTATGTAAGTGAAGACATAAAGGATGGTGTATGGAGTGAGCTAAGGACTCGATGGATCCGAGGGATGAATAGTTTAAGGAGAAAATTTTCAAGGCATGGTGAGACTTTGTGGGATTTAGTAGTTGAGTGCGTGAGGCGAAGATAGAACTCAACTATGGTTGTCAACTTAATGAGATTTGACCTTAGAATGGTAGTCTAGTCAAATGTGTCAATCAATTGGTGTTGAATTTTACTTGACTAGTTTGAACATCAAACCCTAAAAGTTGTCTATTTGAGGTTTGTGATTTGGATCAATCGACCGATGGCTAAAACAACCTAATGTGATTTTATGAGAACAATTTGCCGAATGATTGTATAGAGTTTGATTCAAATAGAGCTACAGATGAAATGTGCAACAAGATGATTTTACTATCGGCTACAATAAATCCAGCAACAATGGTGCAACTAGTTGACTGATGAGCACTAAAACAGATAAATGATTCCAACTGTTGAAGTTAGAATGTGAATATATGAAGGGCTCAAAGGTTGCAAATTGGATATTTGATCGAGATGTATTCAATGCCAATACTCTGTCAAATTTTTAAGCCTCCTTGTAATCATTTTATTCTCATATTGTAGCTTCTTGTGTAATTATTGAAAGAATCGTAAGAAGTTTCTTTGCCTCTGGTGCTGCCGAGAAGGAGAGACATTCAGGAGTGGTCCATCGAAGGATCGATAGACCATGTACTAGGAGCCTTGGGTTGTAACGAACCACATTAAACACCAATGTCTCTTGGTTTGTTTTGCTAATTATTACTATTCATTGCATATATTTGTTTTAGTGCACTAACTTACAGGACAAGTGGTATTCACCATCCTCAACTACTCGAGTTATCAATCACAAATATTGAAACATGTGCTCTTGGTTTGTTTTGCTCGTTATTACTTTTCGCTATGCATATTTGTTTTAGGGCACTAGCTTGCAGGATAAAGTGGTATTCACCCCTCTATAACTCCGGTTATTGATCACAAATATTCTAAAAGGATGAATATTAATGTGGTTAGCAAATCAATTGACAAAAAGTTTAAATTAGATTTAATATGTGCCAAGTGTTTATGCACAAACTTGATAGGAACCACAGGTGCAGTAGTGGAAAAGTCAAAGTTGTGTCTTGACAAGATGAAATTAAACAAGGGTTTGGAAGTTAAATTCTAGAGATGAGCTCTTGGCAAGTGGAAGTTTAAGAGGTTCTTGTCAAATGAAATCCCAGAGGAGACTTGGCGGATGGAAGTCCAAGTGGTGCTTGGCCAGTGAAGTCCTAGAGGTGAGCTCTAGGCAAGTGGAAGTCCAAGTGGTTCTTGGTGAAGGAAGCCCTAGAGATGAGCTTTTAGCAAGTAAAAATTAAAGTGAATTTTGGCAGATGAAATCTTGGAGGAACTTCTATTAGGTTCGGCACATGTCAAAGGTAATCTACATGTTCGAAGAGGTGCTAGATGGATGGATCAAGCATCCTAGATTAGCAAGATTCAAAGGAAGAACTCCAAGGGGATGGAGATTTGTCGGGGAGGACTCGCGGGATGGAGCATCGTCATCATCAAGACATGTGTGATGAAAGAGATGAGAAAAATGTCATTTGGGGCATTTTGTGGAAGATGTCTTCTTAAGCGTGTACTTGATAAAGAACGTTGGATCAAAGTCAATGAAATAGCTCAACATCAAGCAGGTTAGTCGACTCATTTGGTTTTGAGTCAACCCTGTAATCCATTGTTGATTTGTTTCTTGTAAACAAAAGGAACTTAAGTTGACTAATTGGTAGAATAGTCAACTAAAGTTGTCTGAGTCGAATGCCTAATCAACTGTTTCTGTATTAAAATGAAATAGTTGTTTAACTTTGTTTGTGCACTATAAGGTTCATGGCAAAGGATATAAGCCGACTAAAGGTACTTGTAGTTGACCGGAAATGCGCTAACAATGAGAAGGTCGAAGAGTTATCCAATTGAATGGAATGCTAGTTGAAGAAGTTTATTGAAGGCAATCTTTTGAAGATCTAGTCAAGAAGTTATATGGTCAAGTCAATTGATGATTGAGGGAGTTGACTAAAGACAGTTGTTAGAAGATCAAAATATATATCCTGTTGAGTTGAGTTGACTAGAGACACTAGACTTATTGATGGGATTCAAATCGACTTGATGCGGGTGTATTCGACTACATATGAAATATTCATCTATGATATGGTTCTAAGATTAGCATTTCAGTTGACCGCTTAAGGAGGATTGAGTCAATTGAGTCAGTAGATTCTTTATTTCTTTATAAAGAGGGAGCAAAGACACTTTGAACAGAATGCCATCTATGACTATTATTGCATGCTCTTTCTTGTATGGACTCTGTTTTGAAGTGCTATAAGCAACCTTGACAAAGTGGAACCTCGATCACGTTTTTTCCACCCTCACATTCTAAGAGAATTATTCCGTCATAATTTTCCACCCTTAAAAAGGAGAAATTATTTCAATGTGGTTTCCTAGAGTGACTTGCTTAACGAGTTATAGGCCGTGGAATAGTGGTGGTTCTAAAACATGTTGAATACTTGTGTTTGCAGTGCATATTTGATTGCTAACAAGTTATTTGAGCCTAGTTAAACTTTAGGTTTTGCCTATTCATCCCATCCCCTCTAGATGCATAGTGATCCTAACAGAGATGACTACACACAGACACACACTAAGTCTATCTCATTTATCCATTATATGAATGACTCATCATCTGATCCAACATCATAACTTAACATCCAAGTTGTAACCACCACACTAGGAAATCTCTTCATCCATACTACCATGTCCAATCACCACCTTAACCTTCGATTCTTAATGCTCACTACCAGATTACTTACAAGGAAAATGAACAAGTGTAGCACAATGGGGCTCACTTTCCCAATCCACCACCACAATTTTTAAAACAACTTAGGAACCAAACCCACTTAATCCCTTTTGAGAACCTCCTCTTATGGTTTCACCTAATTCAAAGGAGAGGGAAGAACATACCTAGGATTCATCATTCAAACATCTAAAGCACCATTTATCAGATATGTAAATGGAAAAAAAGCTGCTTCTTGCTGCTAAAGATGGTCCACAATCACTTAGAACTCGACAACAAAATGAATGACAATGAGTACCAAATTCTTCTAACACATAATTCAAAAATCCCTAAAATTGTTGTAATATCCCAAACCTACTTTGCCTCATAGTACAAGGGAATAGCTACATCGTCAGATGACAGAGGAAACAGAAGTGAGTATTGTTGTAGGTGCATCATCTGTGTGTGAAGGTAAGCGGAAGAAGGGCAATAGCTGTTAGCTAGACACAAGCTGCGTGCTAATCGGGAATGATCGAGGTGGTGTTTACTAAGTAGGCAACAAGTGTTAATGTTATTATAATGCACAAAGAGAGTGAAACAAACACGAGAAAGAGATGAGATTAAGTGGAATGTGGTTGTCCGTGAGCACATAAAAAAGAGAAAAAACTAGGTTCAAGTAATCTACTTATACCCACTCAGCCGAATCAAACTAAACTAGTTCAACACTTGATTTAGCCAAATCATGCTCAAATTGGGTCTAGTTCAAGCCTAAAGCAGACCCAAAATAAATTTCATCTAATAGAACCTTGAAATGGCCAAACTAACACCTAATTAAACTAAAATTGAGCTCATTTAGGTTGCCAGCCAATGCCAAACACAAGCGATTGTTCTATGGATAGGTTTAAGGTTTAGTGTCATACATTTCCACGGGAACTTGGATGTAATGTTAAATATGCAAAAGTTCTTACTTTATAAGTTGGATAAGAACAAACATTATAAGATATTGATTATTTTAGATTTTAAGCATGAAACATATGAATGCTCACCAGTAAAACAATGGAAGTAGTATATATGTTGATTAGGAGAAGAATTAATATTTTACATTTATATTAGACAAAATAGATAGGAGAGAAGGCAAAGATCATAGAGAACTCATGTTTTAAGTTATAGTACACGGGAAGGAGTAAAACAAAAAATATAGTAGATTGTAAATAGTTCGTTAATGGATGAAATAATAGTAGTTAGGAAGGGAATAAGATTATAGGTCTCAAGATTGTGGTGGAGAAAGAAACTAAAATATAATTAGCATATATGCATCTCAAGTAGGATTAGATGGAGACACCAAATATAGGTTTTGGAAAGTCCTAAATTAGATAGTATAAAAAATTCAACGAGATTATTTCAATAGGAAGAGATCTAAGTGAACTCGTATGAGGAATATGATAGTGTGCATGATATGGCTTTGAAATAAGAAATGAAGA
>JBBPFQ010000050.1:2780629-2793776 GCA_037974815.1 Kaempferia elegans
AACATTGATAGTAAAATTAATAAGCTTGCATTCACTCTATGTGAGTACCAAAATCAACTTTAAAAACATCTATAACACAATCTCAATTTGATAATTAATTTTTAAATGTGAGCATGCAAAGTCACTTTGCAAATAAGCATGAACAAAGAATGACACTTTCTGGGTTAAACCCTAGTCATTAAACAGACAAATCAAACCAATCAACAACCACTATTCATCCGATAGAATCACTGACATGAGTCATGACCACTAAACTGAGGTCTAGTTTAGTCTTCTGATTACATCAACTATAGACATCTTAAGCACAACTAGAAGAGTTCGTACAAGAATCAATCAGCACAAAGGGGATATGCAATCTCTGCACAAGCATAGCCATGATTTCATTTAAATATCAATGACAGACGACGCCGATCTCTGTGAATCGGACAAGATCTCGGCCAATCAAATGTGGAGATCTTATCTCGACATGAGAATTGAGACCATACAATAACGAGGAAGAAGGGGGCGGTGAGAGGGAGAGGGAGACAAGAGGAGAATACTCCGAACCATGGTTCGTCAAAGCCTGGAACGAGCGTTCCGGCACGATAACGGCATGAGCCGTGCCAAATTTCCGGTAGATAACGTTCCAGAGTTTTTTTTTTACCAGGTTTGTAACGCGAATACTCACGGTCTTCTCCGGCGACAGTTCACGGCAGCGGCGGCGTCGTGTGGGGGAGAGGTGAAAAACAGCGGCGGAGGAAGTTGTTTGGTGGCGACGGCGGCGCGCGGGCGAAGAGACGAAGGCGGCGTAGGAAAAAAACTTAGGGAGGTAACTGAAACCCTAGGTTAATCAGGTAATAAACTCCCATAACTTAATTAAATTTTAAGAGAATTATGCTCTAAAAATATTATATAAAATCTAATTTAAATTTATTTATTTTATTGACTATTATTATTATTAATTAAATTATTATTATAAAATGATATTCAAATTGGAATGGTTGAGTCCGAGTGCCGCGACTGTTCGCTCTGCCAGCCGAACCAAGCTCCGAACTCACCGAGCAGCAACTTTCTGGTCTGCATGGCGGGGTATGCAATTAGGTCTTCGTTTATTGTTTTATTTTATGGATAATTAATTTGATCCTACAATCTAATGTTTAATTCGTATTACTAGTTTGTGGAAGAGTTACTTGCAATACAAATAATATTTAAAGTAGGATTAATATTGAAAATTGTTATATCATTCCATTGTTAGTTATTTACTAAATACAATTTAATTACTATCTCATCAATTATATTAATTAAAATAAGGTAGCATTTAATTATTGTAAATATTAGTAATTTATTAATTTATTTTTCTCATATTTAAAAATAAAATAATAAGCTATTATTTACTATTTAAAAAAATAAACACTTGTGACTATTTCTTTTAAAAAATAATTTAAAAAAAAAAACATCCTTTATTTTTATTATCATTAAAATTGTACCTCATTTTAAAAAGAAAATTATTAAAGAAAAATCTGGTACTAAAAAATATTCTTGTTCGATGTTTTTATAGCAATTTTAGATAAAACTACTCTAACATACTCAAAAATATTAAATAATTATACTTAAAAATTGACAAAAAAAAATATATAATTTGATCAAGATTGATCAGAATAATTTTGATCAAAACTATTATAATCAAATAAAAATTTTATTTAAGATTAGATTTCAAATCTTATTGCAGAAGAACTATTTGAAGTCTTTTTAACTTACTACACACAAAAAAAGTTTCTCCTGCTTAACGCTTACATTTCTTTCAGTTTCAGAATCAGAAAGAAGTTTGGCATTGTTTAGGCGCAGGAAGATTCTCGCATTGCATTTTGATGATCATTGAGCTCTCAAGAGCTTCGGTCGCCACAGGAACCATCTACCTTGGTCGACTTTTGAACTGCTAGCTTGCCTCTTCAGGTCCTTTCGCCCGCTTACTTCTCTACAACATTGTACCTCGTGTCCTGGATTCAAGATGCATGGATGAGTTCCAATCTCCACGCCGCGCACAATCCTCTCGACCATCTCTAACACCTCGCTCATCTTCGGCCTTAGCTTTGAGCTTCGCACTAGGCACTTGTTCGCGACCGAAGCTAATTCCATCGCTTGTTCTAAAGAGTATTCTGCCTGTATCCTTGGATCCACAATCGTGTGAAATTTTTTCACATCGGATGTATATGGCTTCAGCCACTCCAGCAGGTTCTGCACTTTCTTCGGACGGTTTTGGTCCATCGGTTTCCGACCAGTAATCAGCTCGTAAAGGACGATGCCATAGGTCCAGATGTCACTCTTGGCGGTAAGGCGACCGGTCTAGATGTACTCTGGAGCTGCATATCCCATTGTTCCGATAACCTGTTAAAAATTCCAATTGTATATTCAAACTTTTGTAATTGACGAAATCAAAATTGCCAAATCGGGTGCGATAATACAAAGATCATGGTTCAGCATTGATAGTTAGGAATTCGGTAAACCATTTATACATATTTATACAAACAAGAGTTTACTAACAGTAAAAAAACTGTGATTGAGTTTGAATACAACTTCATGATGACAATGATGGTGTTGATTGAGTTATCAAAATTACAATGATTCGAAAAGTAAGATTTAGTTATCAGAATTATAAGTATCTGAAAATATTTATACGCATGTGCTCAAAGCACATGCTTAGCTATGAAGAAGTGCTCCGAGATCAACCAAAATAATCGCACTGAAATTTAACAAGGCGTATAATGTATAACAATGTTAAGGTATCTTAAGTAACTTCCGAGTGTGCATACCACTGTTGAAACATGACCTGACTCGTCGATGGGTCCTTCTCTGGCCAAATCAAAATGAGACAGCTTTGCATTACAGTGCTCATCCAAAAGAATATTTGATGTTTTTAAGTCGCGAAAAATAATCTGTATACACAAAGAATTGGGTCCCTATATTCAATATTAATATGCAATGCAAACTACTAATTGTATCAAAATAACCACAGTATCAAGTCACAGAAATCCAAAGGAATGAAGAGAAAAAGAGACCTGAAATTCTCCCTCTTCGTGAAGGTATGTCAAGCCACGAGCTGTATCGAGTGCTATTCTAAGTCTTGTAGGCCATGATAGAGTCATAGCAAAGCGAAGTGATAAATGATCTTCTACACTCCTATTAGGCATATATTCATATACAAGAAGTCTTTGGATTCCCCTTTCATCATTTTCAGCACAACATCCAATTAACTTTACTAGATTTGGATGCTCAGCCACCCCAAGAACATCCACTTCTGTTATCCATTCCTTGTGTCCCTGAAAGGCAAATAGAGTAGACTTCAGCTTTGACAAAAATGAGTTTACTTAATCCAAATCTAACAAAATAGAAAGACAAAGATACTAATACATACGGAAGCTCTTCTCCAACTTGGATTTGACTACATCAATAGGTGTGTACAACGACATCAACAAGTTGTTATTAATTTCAGGCAGGTACACAAAATATTTCAAGATCACAGGGGAATGATCTGTATTATAATAATCCTAGCAAGAAACTGTTTCTCATGAAACCTACCACAATAGAATTTCAGTTATGAAACACAAATAGTAAAACTACATAAATACTATTGATAAAGAGTTTACAACAGTTTGCTTCTACACCAAATGAACCACCAGGCCCTTCGATTCATCCCTGGTATGATCAATACAATTATTTCATATTTGATGCCAAAATAGTTAGTTGTATCCACAGTGGTGCTGTTAGTGTAGCTTTGTAGTAGAGACAAGCAAATGTTACTGCATTCATTGGAATTCGAAAGTGTCTTGCAACAGTAAACTAAGAAAGAAGAAGAAATGATTTACCTGAGGGCCTCCACGGTTCAATCTTTTGATGGCAACATCAAAGTTGGTGCTTGGATCTTTGGGATTTTGGATTGTGCCTCTATAAACACATCCAAACCCACCTTCCCCAATCATCAGTGCACGGCTAAAGTTATTCGTGGCATTTTTCAACTCTTTAAAGGTGAATACTTTGAGATTGTTTGGCCTGTGTGATAGGCTAGGGAACCGGTAACTTCGTCCAGAGAAAGCAAACATGTCAAGCGAAGAATTGGAGTCGGATTCACATCTTCTCCTATCACGATCCGAAGATCTAGTGCTATTCGATCTAGTGGATCTTGACTTCCTTGACCATGATGGTGACTTCTCTCCATTAGAGAAATGAAAGCAGTTCATCTAAAAGAACCAAACTTCTGTTATGAATTTCAGGGGATAAGTTCTCATATCTACAAGAAAGAAGCTTGTGTAGTAACAATTCTAGAATCAAATAACACTCAAACAATCTCCATTGTTTAACTGGCAGATCACAAACCCAACTTTTTCCGCTCTAAAACTCAGAATTCACTAATATTTCCGTGGTCAGTTCATCAAATATGATATGTCATGCAGTAGACAATCAACACACTACTTTATGATTGTTAGACAGATGAACACACTCAACACACAATCAAATAAGTATTCATTAAAAAAAAAAAGATGATCATCGAGAATTTATTCTGTAAAAATTCCCAAATCTGACCTTCATTCAACTAGGACACCCTTCTTTTCAAAATACAACCTTGGACACCAAGACTTGATCTTTCCACGAGGAAAGGGCGGCGTGGCGTGGGCAGAAATTGAACAAATCGCAAATCAAAAGCACTCAAGCAGGAGCAAAAGAAATGAGATGAGCAACAGCTTACCGAAATATTTGATCTTTGTAAAGGGCGACGAAAAGTTCCTCCAGGACCAGAATGGGCGAAGGGAAAAGCAGGAAAGTGGAAGGCGATTTGGAAGAAGTCAAGGCGCGGTGGCTCCACCGGGGGGCGATGAAAGCCTCACCTGTGGCTTTCTATTTCGGAGGGGAGGTGCGGGGGCGTTGTGGAAGTTGAGACGACGACGTCGATAAGATCGATGGAGCCACCAGCCATGGCGACAGCAGGCAACAAGGGTGCTTTTTGGCAGTTGGCACGATTCGGGCAATGGAGCAGCGGGATCCGCTACAGGAAGGGGTTGTTATAAATATGGTATATATCACACGACCAGACAAACAGAAAGGTATATAACGGTTTGTCGTGATCTGCTTGGTGGGTAGAGAGCGGCGATTTGTTTTATATAACGGATTTATGTGACAAAAAGGTAATTCACTCATCGCCTCCACCAACTCATCCCCAAACCAACACGGAGGAGTAAATCACAGGTAGCTACTAGTCATTAGTGCAAATGGTCAATACATGAGGGAGGTATATGTTTTTACAAAGGTAGCTACTAGTCATTAGTGCAAATGGTCAATACATGAGGGAGATATATGTTTTTACAAAAGAGAGTACGATGAAATTCTAAATTATTAAAAGGCGTACGTTCTTTAAGAATTTTTCAAATGACATACTTTTTTTAATATTTTTTTCATTTTAACTTTCTGACAAATCTATCCTTTCATTTTATTTATTTCCTCACTCACCCTCTGTTATTACATGCAATATTCCTTTTTTTATTTTTTCTCTCCTCTTTTTCTCTTTCCTCTCATTTTTCACATGCATGCATGCACAACATAGACCGTTCATATCATGGCCACGTTGTGCTTGATATGAATCATATCAGGTCCAACGTTGAGGTTTTTTGTTGATTTTTTTCTTATTTCATTGTAACACCTTCAAGAAATTGAAATAAATAATGAATAGCATATTTGAGCACCTTGAAATCTCAAAAATCCATAGGAATTGAAATGAGTTCAATCGGAGCTTTTTAAGTCCATCAGCAAACCTACTGATGGGCATAGAGAGCTCTGATTGCACCCATTTCAATTCCTGTGGATCTCTGAAGTTTCAAAAAGTTCAAATATGCTATTCATTATTTATTTCAACTTGTTAAGGGTTACAATAAAATAAGAAAAAATCAGCAAAAAAACCTCAATGTTGAGCCTGATATGATTCATATCAGGCCCAACGTGGCCCTGATATATTCATATCATCCCTAATGTCCTATGTTGTACAGCCTGTATTGTTGTGCATGCATGCAAAACACATAGGAAAGAGAAATATATAAGCGGAAATTTTTTTAAAAAAATGTTAAAATAAAATAAGAAAAAAATCAACAAAAAAAAACGAAAACTAATCAGCTCTTTAGAATATTATGATATTAAGGGATTAATGAAATTTTAGTATTAAGGATTTAATTCAATTTAATTAATATAATAAACTAATATAAGTATCTAATTAATCTAACTGTTCTAATTAAATTAATTAGAATAGTTAGATTAATTAGATACTTATAATAGTTTATTATATTAATTAAATTGAATTAAACCCTTAATATTAAAATTTCATTAATCCCTTAATACCATAATATATATTTTAAACCCCAACTCGTGGGTCTGACATATTAATATTAGGCTCAATGACATATGTTGTGCATGTATGCATGCAAAAAATCAGAGTAAACAGAAAGAAAGGAGAGGAAAAATAAAAATATAAGAAATGTTGCATGCATGAGAGAGAGAATAACATAGAGAGGAAATAAATAAAGAAAATAAAGTGATAGATTTGTTAGAAGGTTAAAATCGAAAAATACTTAAAAAATATGTCATTTGATAAATTCCAAAGTAACCTATATCTTTTGGTAATTTCAAAATTCCACAAATGCTTTTTAGTAAAAAGCTATTATAATTTTGAAATATTAGTGTGGTGTGGATATTCTTCCTCGCCAAGAGCGACTACATAAACTAATTTATTTTAAAATTTTACATTAAATATTATATAAAATAATTAAAAATCTTTATATCAGTTACTTTATTTATTTCTTAAAGTTATATTGTATGAATAGTGATCTGTTAATTTAGAGAATGAAATTTCTATTATAAAAAATAAAATAATATTTTTTTCAAACTCTTATTTCACTCATTATTTTTAATCTCTCCCTTTTTACTCGTTCCATAAATATAATAATAAAAAATGAAAGGAAAGAAAAAAAATATAATAATAAAAAATAAAAAAGAAGAGAAAAAAATTAAAGATAATAAAAATTTTATGGCGATGTAGTAAATAATTAATCTTAAATATTATATATATATTAGGAAAATTGATGTGAACGTTACAAGTTAATTGTTATATATATATATATATATTAAAAAATAGTTTAAAGTGGCAACCTATGGTAATAATTAATCGCACAGTACGGATCGAATTTTTGTCGTCGCGGTCTTAAAAGAAAATGGGAAAAAAATGGACAAAAAACAGTAACCGCCCACTGGAAAAGGCGCCAAATTTACCAGGAGGGCGTTTTGGTAATTTCAACTACGGAGCTTTACAAAAGAAAGCTCCAGTGGTAATCGCACCGCAGCCCCTCTGGAGGTGACTGGACTCGCCAACTGGTACAAAAGAAAGATTCCGCTCCCTCTGTCACCTACTCATCTCCTCCCTCTGTCTTGCTCAGCATCGTTCAACGGAACGATTCCAGGGAGTCATCGCCGTCAAACGAATCCGAAAGCAAAGGAGCAGACCCACGGACCTCACGCCCTTCACCCTGACGTCCGATCGTCTGATCGATTCAAGTATGCATGCCTTCCAACTTGCCTTTCGTCTTTGATCCGATCCTGCTTCTAGCTTATACATATCGATCCTTTCCCGGCACCACCACCACCTACTCTTTTCGCTTCCGATCGTTTTTCTGGATCCGAATCGCCGATGCCTTGTTTTCGCCGCCCACAGATATTTTTATGTTTTAATGATATACGTCACCTTTTGCGTGAGATTTAAATAGACTGATTGGCAAACCGATCATTTTCTGTAGAAAAGGTTTGGAATTGTTTGATGGGTGTCGGAAAGGTTGGATTTTTTACTCCGTTTCTTAGTAGGTTCTGTTATTTGGATCTAAGGTAAAGTAATCTTGTTCTCATCATTCTATTGTGTTTGATCGATCTTACTGTCATCAAGAGTTTAGATATTACGGATAGCCAAGCAGAATTTTTTTCTCCTTTTCTTGGCTAACAAGATATTTATTTTTTCACTATTCATATACTTGACCACATACGAGTCACGCTATTTCACTTTTTTGTTCCTCAAGTGCTCTTTCTCAGACTAATGTGTTTGTGCTATCTGGTCTCTCGAGCCGTTTAGTATTTTCTGTCATAGAAATGGCTGTATATAGGATTTTTTCCCCTGCAAACTCTCATCATGAGAGGAATGCGGATAATAGTTATTTAGATTTTGATCTCTCTGGTGGGGAGTTGCAGATACAAATCACTTGTCCGAACTACTGGTGAAATCTGGAATCAAGCATGCTTGAGCTTTGGTGTAGCCCATATAAAAAACTTCTAGCAAACAGATGCTATAACTGCAATATGATATATTCTAGTTACTTTTTTAAGTTGACACTGTATCTAATGGCTCTGCATTGAAATTAGAATTAAAGTGGCTCAAGTAATTCTCACACTGCCTACATTTGCAAATTCTAAATTATTAATATTCATACGTAGTCCTGCTAACTGCAGGCAAACAGCTATGAAAATCATTCGCTTGTATCATCTTTCCTCATGGAGAATGACATCCTTTTTATTGTTATGGAAGCATAAGCAGCCACTTTATCTTCTGTTACAGGTGAAAGGGGGGTGTATTTGCTAGGGCTGGAAAGATATGGCTGAAGTTTCGCAAGCGAGTTCGGGTGAGACTGAAGTGAAGCTCTCAGGAAAGGATGATACTGAGGTAATAAGTCATTAAAAGAATATATATTGTATAACCATAATGGATATATAAGTGTGCTTCTTTCTGCATTAACATGAGATTTTTCAGTTCCAAATGATTTCCAAAATATTGTAATTTGAATGCTGACTTTTCTATACAATTCCAGAGAAAATTAATTTGACATTTGAATATATCTTCCTCAGAAAGGCAGTCTTCCACCTTGTATATCGGATATAACTTGTTTTGGTTGGTCATTTGCTTGAATATGCTGATGAAATTGTGAATTTTCCTGGATATTTATTTAACTTTAAGGAGAAAGGGTGGAAGTAAACTCATGAAATTCATTTCAAAGATAATTGAAATGGAAAACTAAACCACAGAAAAAAAAAGTATGGTTCAAAGGCTTTCCCACCCAAAGATGCAAAGCACAAAAGCTTACTTGAGGCAACCTTAGTTCAATACAATTTAAAATAGCGTCCTTGTGAAGCATTTTGTATGGCACTAGTTTAGTCCCATATGGAGAAGTCTAGAAATGACGTTGCTTTTTAGGCTTAATGGATGAACTATTATTATTTAGTGCCTATCAAGCTACGATTCCATATTTTAGCCCATATGGGGAGTTGTGGGCTAATGAAAAACATATATAGGCTTGGATGCGTATTTAACATTTTCCTATGCTTAAGTTGATGATTTAGTTCTTTTATTTATGCAGTTTATGACTTTTGTATCCTCAAAATTCATTTATTTTTGTTTTGTTCAGCTCCACATTATAGCTGAACACAATTATCATTTCCCTTTCTTGGCTTTACCAATCCAAACTTCAAAGGGGGTGTTGAACAGGGGCACCTCTGAATTTAAGAAGGCATTATGCTTGTGTCTGTACCCTTTTTCTTAGTACGCAGGGGGAAGAACTCAAAGGAACCACATCCTTATCAGTCTTCCCTAACACCCTCTAGCACGTTCATAACCACCATCTCAAGGTTGATAGGGCTTTGCTCACTTGTCTGTCTTATTTGGTTATAGGTCTGATTTAGTATTTGTTTGAGTGTTCTCAGGTGAATGGAACTTGTTAGCTTTATTTTGTCTTCATGAGATATAATTATATGGGGTTGCCTATGTTAATGAGAAGGCCATCCAGAGTTTTCTACTATGTTGTATTGGTCTGGATTAAATTTAGCATGAAACTGCATAAGCTTCTGTTTTTGAGAAATCATAAGACCCTAGGGGTTTTGTTCTGAGATATGTGTATAAGCTAGCAAGAAGCTGATGCAAGATGTGTACCATTTTATGTTAAAAGCTTAGTTTCAATGAGTCATTTAATAAATCTTCAATAGCCTTTAATTATTTTTTTACTGTTGCAAAATTTGACCAAAAGAAAAATATTGATTTTAGTTTCTGAGCATCATAAGATGTGCAGCACATGATTGTTTCCATGAATTTGGATGGTTCATACTGACAAAACATCAACCATGTTTGCTGCACATGTATCTAATTAGAACATGCAATAGATTAACATTTGTGAATATTTCCGTTAGCTCAATAAAGTGAAGTACGGGATTAGAGGGGGTGTTTGGTTTGCATGTTTTCTATTTTTATTTTTTGGAAAACGCGTATTTTCTAAAAAATAATGTTTGGTTGGTATTTTTCACTTTTGTTTTTTTTAAATTGATAGTATTTTCTGGAAAATATTGAATGTCTAAAAGTCATTTCCTATTTTTTAGAAAATGCTTATTTTATAGAAAATGAAAATAGGGATAATCAAACGCACCCTAAGATTTTCCTTCATTTCGGGGTTAATAATAATTTTTTAAAAATAAATATCTTTGCAGTTCTGTGCGCGGAGGGAGGGCAGGCAAGTGTTAGGTGAGGAGCGGAGACGACTGACAAGGGACTAGGGAGGGGTAGACGAAGGGACTAGGGTTGATGGCTCGACGCCTGCTCACAACCGAGGTGACAGCGAATGGCAGCGACGCCAGTTCTCCTCTCACTCTCCGTCGACATCCATGGCGGAAGGGGAGTAGTGGCTTGCGAACTACAGGTGATGGGAAGGCATCGGGCGATGGTGGCTTGCAACGGAGGAAACGACGCTTGGTAGCGACGCTAGTTCTCCTCTCACTCTCCAATGACACTCACGGCAGAGGGGGTAGTAGTGACTTGCAGACTGCTGGTGATGGGAAGGTATCGACCGACGGCGATGGCGACGACTCTGGCTCGTGACGGCGTTGATGCCGGCTCATAGCAGCGACGACGGTGGTAGCTAGAGCGCATGGGTGTGGGAGAGAATCGACATGGTAAAATAAAAAAAATCAATGAACGCAAAAAAACACATAATGAATTTAAGATAACAGGAATAAGTTTTATTTTAACAAGGATAATAAAGTAAAGTTAAATAAGTTTTGTTGTATTATTTAGAATTGAACCAAATAATGTTATGTTATATTTTATTCTCCATCATCTTAATTATATGATTATCGGATAATCACATAACCAATATTATCAATGAAAACTTAATTAGTCAAACACACCTTAATATATAGTTACACGTGCGAGTAGAAATTGTGATCCTTATTTCTTTAAGTTCTCCTTTCTAGAAAGCCTCCAAAATGTAGAAAAATTTTATATAAAAAAATCTAAAAAGTTAACACAATAAAAATAAGTATGTCAATACAATAAATATGGAAGATTCTTAATGTTACCGATAAAATGGAAGCACAAGGTTGCAGCATGTCACGACACAGAAAGCACAAGAGCACTTGTCATGCTTTGGTGGTCTACATATCTGACGAAAATCGGACAACATCTCTCCCATTATAATAATATATATAACTTAGATACATTGTCACATGGTTGTATAAGTATAATATCTACAACCCACACGGTTGGAATCAAACACAGTAGAAGATAAAATTATTACTCAGCCCACACAGCTTATATAACACAAACCACACAAGTGAACAAACTGAATCGACAGATTGCATGCTGGCATAACTTTACACAACACAGACACATAACCGAATAAAAGTACCTACAAGGCTAAAATACACAGACAAAGTCAAATTATGACATACTAAGTCTGAAAATAACGTGTAAATAAAGCAGTAAGTAAAGCAGAAAGAAGCAAAATGATCTCGATGGGACATGAGATTAACAGCTAGAATCCTCCAAATGACTCCTCAATTATCTATATGCTACATGAGGCAATCAAAACATACATAGGTGTTGTGAGTCCGGATGACTCAGTGGGTAATAGATAGTGATAGTTCATGGTCAAATAGTACAGAAAGGAAAATAGAGAACAAAGGTATACAATTTCAATGGTAAATACTCACAATCTGAAAATAACATAAACATGGATCTACTACATAATTAACCTACCCTGCAAATGATACCATGAGTAATGTTAGGTAATGATCAGTATGAATACAACATATTAGTATCATATATTTGTAAGTATCAGGGATAGAATATCCTAAGTGGGGGCAACAATTCATCATATGTAATATACTATCATATGTGAGAGCAACGCTCAACCACAAGTAAACCATTATATGTGGGAGCAACGCTCTACCACATGGCATCACATCGTATGTGGGAGTAACGATCTGTCACAAGCAAAATATCATATGTGGGAGCAACACTCTACCACAAATAATACATCATATATGGGAGCAATGCTCTACCACAAGTATTACATCATATGTTGAAGCAACGCTGCACCACAACTATACAAATGACTAAGACATGTAGCTATCTAGATGTGGACTGCGGGACATCACTCTACCATAGATACCCCATGAGCAGTATGAAATGTCAGGGTCCCTGTCTGCGGAAAATCACTTTACCACATACCACTGTGGATAGACAGAAAGTAGCTATCTAGCCATAACCCACGGGTTACGGAAGATCACTCTACCATAAATCACTGTGGACAACCTAGGATATAACAACTCAAGGATAATAATATAGCAAGTATATCACAATCATTGTCAATTCTTTCAAAATCATAGTAGAGACACAATTATCCACCACTCGTAGGAGACTTTAGTTGACATGATATGTTGATCACTGTCAACTCTCTCAACATTATAGTGAAGACACAAATGTCAACCACTTGTAAGAGACTTTAGCTGACAGGATCTACGGGGCATTGTCAACATCGTAGTGGAGACACAATCATCAATCACTCATAGGAGACTTTAGTTGATAAGATAAGATATTGCAGTGGACACAATGTAGTGTTACTTACATAGTAACCAACTACATCAATAGAAGTATATGAACTCTATATGATGTTACATATATGAACTCTATACGATTTTCCCCTTTTGGGAAAACCCAAGAGCCTCCATATTCGCCGATCCGCACAATCTATCCATATCCGAAGTAAAGGATTGCATCTAAGAAAATCGGCGCTACAGGGATAAACCTTCTCTTCTCTTCTGTAACACCCTA
>JBBPFQ010000050.1:3133842-3149876 GCA_037974815.1 Kaempferia elegans
TCAATAAATAAATCATAACCATAGAAAACATCATTCTTATCCATTGAATGAGAGAAACACTCCTAACCATACATCTATCTCTTACCAAGTCGTCATCTTTATCCATTAGAAAAATAAATAAATAACTAATCTTATCTATAATTCTTATTTTTATTGGATAATTCTTATCCTTATTCGTTGATGGATTGGGGTTGATCTTCAACACAGAGGGGCTCCGGCATGGGACAACCGTGGGAGCTCACTCTGTTGGATCGTGGGCGGGAGGCAGGGGGAGTCCTAGGGGAAGATGTTAGGGCAGGAGGGTAATTTTGGAGAAAAAAATTGATAACTCCGAAATCAAGAAAAATATTTGACTCGTTGGTGCAATTGTCCCGGATCAAGTTGACTAAGTTTGAGCTAGATCAAGCTTGAGTTTTAAGTTTCAATATTTGATAATGTATGGAGAGATTGTTGGTGCAATTGTCCCTGAGTTAAGTTGATCTGTTTGACTTAACTAGAATTGGCTCAAACTTGAGTTTCGATATTTGACAAGAGATGGAGATTGCATATGTAATTGTCCATCTGAGAGATTGTCGACTAAAAGTCAAGTAGATCAAGGTTGATTGGATATTTGACTGGAAAATCCCTAACTGTAGATTAGGTAAAAACAAGTCAAACGGGAAAGTTGACAGTAGTTGAAAGTCCTAGTAAGTGAAGTTTGGTAGTGAGAAAATCCTGGTGGGTGAAGCTTGACAGTTGGAAAGTTCTAGTAAGTGAAGATAGGCAGTGAGAAAATCCAGGTGAGTAAAGTCGGGTGAAAGCCTTGTTGAGCGAAACCAAGCAAAAGTTATAGTGAATGGAGATAGACAGTGAGAAAATTCTAGCGAGTAAAGTCAGGTAAAATGCCCTAGTGAGTGAAGCTAGGCTGTGTAAAAGTCTCAGTGAGTGATGTCAAACATTAAAAATTCAGGTGGATCAAAGTTGACCAGATACTTGGTGTTTTGAAGTACTAGTAGATTAAGGTTAACTGAACACTTTGCACGTAAAGAAAATTCCTAGTGAGTCAAATGACTGACTGGACACTTGGTGATAGAGTCCTAGAGGTCAAAATTGATTAGATGCTAGGTAAGAGGGAGTTCCAATATGTCATGGTTGACCGGATGTTGGACATGACTTGAGTGAGACAAATCAAGAAACACCAATCTATCATTTGATCGATTGAGTCAAGCCTAATCGATCGATTGACGATCTTTTTCTCTCGATTTCACAATAGAATAGAAAGCTGATGGATAGTTCAATTGGTCAATCTAAATGTTCGCAATCGATTAATTGATCAATTGGGGGAGCCTTTCTTGTGATGTTGCCCGAGAGCACGAAAGCCAACTGGATCGATCACCTGATCGATCCAGCTTTCCCAATCAATCAGTTGATTGATTGAAATATGACCGTTACACAAAAATAGATTTAAAATATATGATTATCACGACGTCGAACAATCTTCTTCCTCTCCACTTATGTTCTGTCAGTTCTTGCGCGCAAGAGTGAAGTGATATTTTATTTTTGCGTCTTTGAAAGATAAGCATAAACTAAATAAAATTGAGTCTGCTCTATTTTTTAGTCCGTAAAAAATGATCATCAACTATATAAAATTAAGTAAGAAGTGTTTTCTAGTTGACTATATATAATATGAACTATTTTAGAAATCTTTGTTCTCAAAATTTTTAATCTATCAGGTATATTTATTTGGTTCATCACGCCGCCTTGGCTCCGCCTCACCGATCTATCCACCGACCACAACTCTCCTCCGCCGGATCAAGCGCCGTCACGTCCATCCGTCCGTCCGTTGCCGCCGCCCTCGCGCGCTGTCGTAGAGTAATAAAACAAAATTTATTCACTTTGTTTAAACCAAACATTACGAAAATATCTCTCAACGGTGGCGTCGCACCGCTTTCCTTTGTCGGCCGTGTCACGTGGCGGCAGCTGCGGCCTACACACGCCTTCCTGGTTCGTGCTTGCCGCCTTCCTTTCCCCTTGTCTTATCGTCGTGATCATTACCTTAACGCCACGTTAATCCGACGCGTTTCCCTCCTTTGACTTGGCGCTCCATTTGTCAACCTTCCGGACGACGTGGCACCGTAAACGAACGCACGGAGAGCGCCACGTCACCGACGTGAGGAAACGGAAGATCGACGGCGTCAACTGAAGTTTGTCGCTTTCCCCTCTCTTTCCTTGTGCGGGACTCCATCTGCTCCACCGTCCTTTTGTTTGCCACGGGGAAAGCGGCGGCGACCTCCCCGCGTTTACTGCCGGCCTTCGCGCTATATATATAATAGACTGCACGCCACACGAAGCCACAATTTGGTTTTGATTTAGATGAGATAGGAGGAGGAGGAGGAGTTCGACGGACGATGGAGGGGCAGATTTCGCCGGCGGTGGCGATCGCGAGGCCCGTCAGGGAACGGCGGTACAGAGGGATTCGGATGAGGAAGTGGGGGAAGTGGGTGGCGGAGATCCGGGAGCCGAACAAGCGGTCGAGGATATGGCTGGGGAGCTACTGCACCCCGGTGGCGGCCGCGAAGGCATACGACACGGCTCTGTTCTACCTCCGCGGCCCCGCCGCCCGCCTCAATTTCCCCGAGGACATCTCCACCGACGACGCCGCGGGCGCGGCTGACATGTCGGCGACGTCGATCCGGAAGAGGGCGGCGGAGGTGGGTGCGAAGGCGGACGCGATGCAACTGGGCACTGCGGGGGCGGCGGCGGCGGTGCTCTGCGCGCGGGTGGAGGAGCGGCGGCGGATCAAAAAAGGGCGGTATAAGAGTCCGGACCTCAATCAGGAGCCAGAGCCGGAGAGCGACGACGACGGCAGCGGTGGCGGGTGGAGCGGCTGCTCGCAGTAGGATGATGAATGAATCAAGAAACCCGCCGGAAATTTCTAGCAGTAGCTTGTTAGATTTTTGTGGGGAAAGGAATACAGCAGAGAAAGTTTGGCGAGAAGGGATATTGTGATGAAGAAAGGGATCGACCAAATCAGTGATTAAAATCAGAGGATCATCTCTTTCTTTATGCTGCAGATGTAGCTCGATCGAAGGGGTTCTGTGATCTACCAATACATCAAGCTTTCTTGATTTTCAATTGAGTTTCTTTTTATTTTTGGATGCATCCTCGATCGATATCTGTTGATGTAAGAATTCAATTGTATGTTTTTAATCTTCTCGCCACTCTATTCAAAGAGAGTACCTAACTATATATATCTTAATTGATTTGTCTTGTTAAACTGCAATCAACTGCTTTTAATAATTAATTTTGAATATCTTGTTACCGAGAAGGAATGTTGACAAAATTTCGAAGCTCAACATTTGCCTGTCCTGAAGTAAGCCTTAATTTGGTCACTTTAGAAGTACGGGTGAAAATCGAATTAATTAATTTGAATTTTTTTTTTAATAAATTGAACTGAATTTTAAAAAAAAATAAACAAATCAAATAAATAAAATATCGATTAATTCGAATGGAAATTAAAATAATTCATTATTAAAAAAATTAATTTGGGTATTAAAATATAGGTTCTAAAATTTTGATTTGATTAAAAAAAATAATTAATTATATCTGTTCGGTTTAACTCAATAAAAAAGTTTAAATTGAAATTGAGCTAAATTAATTATTTAAAAAAAATCAAATTGACCAAATTAAATTTTAAATTCAGTTTCAGTTTGTTTTATTTAATTAAATTTGTACTCATCCTATGTATAAGTTTGAATGGTAGGAAATGGGAACGTGGGAATGCCCACATTGTCCGCTTCTCTTTGGGACAAAATGTCCCTTTCTACCCCTTAAAGAATTTCCATTATAAGAGGAGCGTCCAAGGGTGAGAAAGGGGACTATTGAAGGAGTTCAGATACGTGAGATTCGTTTTCACCGTAAACAAAGGAACATCCAAATAATAGGGATTTATTCTGTGGAATCTTACGCGAAAGTTTCTCATTATAATCTTTAAGCCGACAATAATCTCTCATATCTGAATTCCACCGTAATAGGGTATGGTTTAATTGTTTTGTACAATGCTATTATAATTCCAACAGGAACTACCTTGTTGGTGGGCCCACACAACGTTACCCATTAAGGTACTTTACGTATACGTGCATCCGAAACCTTAGCCGCTAGGGTTTGTAACAATCAACCTAACTATCTTAATTGTTTTTCTTGGTGGCCCAAGTGAGTTTTGATCTGACTAACTTAGTTATGTTAGGTCTTGTGTGTTTTTAACATTGTGAGTAAGGTGCAAGAACTTAAGATCACAAGAAGTCGAGAAAAAGACACACCGGACTAAAAGGATGAAGCAGGAGAAAGCCGACGAGCTCGATGCATCCGAGGGACACAAGAGCTGCGGAAGAGTACACCGACGAATGAGAAGGGCGTGTGCGGTGTTCCGAGGGACGAGAAGCCAGGAGGAAGCTTGCTTGAGGAGATGGACAGAAAATGAGTTCAGGTAAGCTCTATTCCGAATGTTCGTGATTATCCAAGCAATCGAAAGCAATCCAGAAGCTAACGGAAGAGAAAAAGGAGCTGTCATCAAGGATGAAGGGCCCTACAAGTGATTTGGAGGCGCCTTGAAGGCAGAAGAGGCGCCCTCGGCCTCTTGCAAAAGGAAGACGTCTTCAACAAGCTGAAGGCGCCCTCGCGCAGGTCAGCAAACATTTGAATGCGTTGGATAAAGTTTTATCTTCCGCGATAAAATTTTATCCTCTGTAATGCGCCCTAGATAACCTGGAGGTGCATTCAACTTTTGGGATAACATTTCCAAACCCTTATATAAAGGCTTCTAGAACTAGGAATCTAACAACAACTCAAACATAATTTCTGTATTGTTTTCTGAGTTTATTTCTGAGTTTTCAAATAGTGTAAGAGATTTATCCGCGTGCAAAGAAAGAGATTTTTTAGTGAGCTTATCTTTGCCTCTTTTATTTTCATGTTGTGTTTGATTTTATTATAGTAACTCTACACACCGCTTATAATTAGTTTGAGATATTAATTTTTAATTACAGAATTATTGATTTTCATCTAATCTATCAAATTTAAAAAAGGAACCTACAGTTTGGTCTTGTTAAACTACACTCATCTGCTTCTAATGTATTGTTCGTCGGGCTATTTGTCTCAACCACATCATAATGACACTTAATGGGTTCATAATTGATCTTGAATAATTTTGTTTCTAAGAAGGAAAGTTGGCATAATTTCGAAGCTCAATTATGATATTTGATTGCCTAAACTAAGCGTTTGATTACCTAGAAGAAATATTACGTACTTAGTTAAAATAGAATTAATTAAATTAAACCGATTTTTTTAACAAACCGAATCGACCAATTTTTAAAAAAAAATCAAATAAATCCAACTGTTAAAATATTAATTAATTTAATTAAAAATTAAATTAATTAAATTTGCAAATTATTATTTTTAAATAAAAATTGATTTTGATCTTAAATTTCAGTTTGATAAAAAAAATTTAATTAATTTAGTTCAATAAAAAAAGTTTAAATCAAAATTGAACTAAATTAATTATTTTTTATTTAAAAATAAACTTATGAATAAATCAAATAAAATTTTAAAATTCAATTGATTTATTAGAGAATCTCAATGGAGCTCCCACATACAGCTGGCAAAAGCTGAAGAACCTCCCTTCCATTTTCACGGATGTTGAGTATGCGACTCTCTATTTAGGGAGCTGTTTATTTTTTTTTTCATTTTATTATTTTATTATTTATAAAATTAATAAAATATTAAAAAGTAATATTTGAGAGAAAACATGGGATTCATGAGGAAGTTGTTGGAAGAATTTTTAATAGTCAGAAGATGTATGAAGTTTTTTTATTTTTACCTATAGTTGATGCGGTAAAGAAGTTTTTAAAGAGTTCGGATCCTCTGTTGCAATATCACTGTGTCCTCGTGTCTTAACGTCGATCGGACGGTTTATATTACATCTCAAGGATGATGTACACATCACGAGGATATTACACATATATCAAAGATGTCTAGACCGTTCGATCGACGCTGGGACACAGATACACCGTGACTACTATGATGGGTTTGACGACTATGATGCGATTAAATTTATTTGATTTATTAGAAATTTTATTCAATCCCACATAGAGGTTAGAACTGGCCGTTGGCGGACCCACACAGCGTTACCCGTTAATACCTGGCGTATATGAGCAACGAAACCCTAGGGTTTGTAAAAATCTGCCTATTTAAACCGCTCGGAAAAGCCGCCAAAGGGCGCAGAGCGGTGCAGACGTGCAGTTGCAAGCGGCTGCCTATCGGTTTCGTCTGCAAATATACCACCCAAGGAAAATTAGATAAGGAAAAAGAGTTTGTTCGTCGGATCTCCGATCCATCAATCGGAATCCTCGTTTGTCGTCGTCGATCGGTCAGGGTTTCGTGGAGGAGTCGGTAAGGAACAACGTCTGTGTTTTACTTGGTTGGAGAGCGAGATATGGCGCAAGTCCAGATGCAGGCCCACGCAGTGATTTCTAGCCCGTCGGACGCGGCCGCGGCAGGAGGCGGCGCGGTCCGTGTCCCCTCTACGTCGTTGTACGTCGGCGACCTGGACTTGGGCGTCACGGACGCGCATCTGTTTGATGTTTTTAGCCAGATGGGGCCGGTCGTCTCGGTCCGGGTGTGTCGCGATGTCAACACTCGTCGCTCACTTGGTTACGCCTACGTGAATTTCAGCAATCCCGCGGATGGTATTTTTTTTTCCAGTTATTTCATTCGCTTTCGTTTCGTTGTTGCTTGTTAAAGGTAATCGGTCATTGCCGTTTTATTGATGTGATGCATTTGTGTCCTTATTAAAGGTAATTTGTAAATGCTTAAATTGGTTCATTCTGGTCCAATGTAATTAATTACACATCACGATTTTTGGTGTTGTCGATGGTTTCCATTTTTTTTGTTGGAATCCTTGTTGATTATCTTAACCTAGATAGCTATTGATTGAACTATGCTATTTAATCTGCTTAGTCAAAATATAATAATTGTTAATGAGGAGGATAGTTTATTTTCCCCCAAAATAAGAACTATTATCAAACAAATATTTCATCAATAATGGTAGATTGAAAATTCTTTTTCTATACAAATTCAGCCTAATCTTTTCAAATATCATATTTAAAGAGATATTCCTTTTCCTTTATATTTGCTTTTGGCCTTCTGGTGTATTTACATAATGATCTGCTAGATACTGGTATTATTTATATATGTATAAGATTCAATTATATTATAGGGGACTCATTTATCTTCATTATGAAAAGATAATTTTCTCCTTTATTTTTTTTCTTGGTTGTGTTTTCTAAAATTCTACCACAATGTCATACTACTAGATACTGATGTTTGATATGTAATATGTTGATGAAATATGTATTTGTGAACTCATTCCCAAATGCACAGTTGATTTAACAATCCAACATTCTCGTCCAATCATGCTCATCTCCTTCATTGCAACTTGATTGATTTTAATAATTGTTCTTTATTCTACCACATATCATCTGCTTCAGTTTAGTCACTATGTTTGAGTGATGTATATGGAGCAATATAGTGAATTGTCCTTTACATTCTTAAATTTCCATTGGCAGCTGCAAGGGCAATTAAAGTTTATAACTTTACACTTCTTAACGGAAAGACTATTCGCATTATGTATTCAAATCGTGACCCTAGCTTGCGCAAAAGTGGGGCTGGGAACATTTTTATCAAGGTATGATAATATACTTACAATAATCAGGAATTTGGGCACTGTATGTTAATTGTCCTGCCTTTAGCGATGCTGTTATTAACTTTGGTTTTCTTTTCTTTTTTCTCATAGAATCTGGACAAATCTATAGATAACAAAGCACTCCATGATACATTTTCAATCTTTGGTAACATTCTGTCTTGCAAGATTGCGACAGATGCATCTGGTCTTTCAAAAGGATATGGATTTGTCCAGTTTGAACAAGAGGAGGCAGCACAAAATGCAATCCAGAAGCTAAATGGCATGCTCATGAATGATAAGAAAGTATTTGTTGGGCCATTTGTTCCTAAGCAGGAGAGGGAGGGTGCTGCAAGCACTTGTAAATTTAATAATGTATTTGTAAAAAATCTCTCAGAATCTGTAACAGAGGATACTCTACAGGAAGTTTTTGGTGAATATGGAAAGATCACCAGTTGTATTGTGATGAGGGAGGTTGATGGAAAATCCAAATGCTTTGGATTTGTCAACTTTGAGAACCCTGAAGCAGCTGCTAAGGCTGTTCAGGAGCTCAATGGGAAGAAATTTGATGATAAGGAATGGTATGTTGGTAAAGCTCAAAAGAAATCTGAAAGAGAGCAAGAACTTAAAGAGAGGTTTGCACATAGCAAGCATAAGGATACTGAAACATTCCAAGGAGTTAACTTATACATAAAGAATTTGGATGATAGCATTGGGGATGATAGCTTAAGGGAGCTTTTTGCTGGATTTGGCACTATTACCTCTTGCAAGGTTCTTTTATGTTAACTTTTAGTTGTTTGTCTGCTCTGCTATATTTTGTTGTTTACTTATGTCCTCTGATGATTTATAGGTCATGCGTGACAATTATGGTAACAGCAAGGGATCTGGATTTGTTGCTTTCCAGTCTCAAGAAGATGCTTCTCAAGCTGTAAGTTAACTATGTTGCTACTTCGCTTTTTGGTTGTCTTACTTTTTACTGATTTTGGAGTGAATCTATAATAGCTATCGGAGATGAACGGAAAAATGGTCAGCGGTAAACCACTTTATGTTGCAGTTGCACAACGCAAGGAAGACAGGAGAGCAATATTGCAGGTAGTTTCTCAAATGTTGTGATTCGAGCAAGTGTTTTTATTATTTGAGCATATAAGTGATAAGACTTTGCTATCAAGAACCTTGAGCTCCAATCTAGCTTTCTCGGAGCAGATTTTGAAAATCTATCTATTCAGTGTTGACTTCATGAACAATGACATTTAATCCTTCAAGGTAGCAAATAGCTATTTTGCTTTTATAGCTTAAAATATTAGATGTAACATAGTCAAAGGCCTATCTAGCCTTATGCCTAAATCATATATTAAATTAGTTATGTCTAGAATCTATAAATACATTTGTTGTAATGGTGACATAATATTTTAATATCTCCAACTTACTATTCGAGTACACTCTTCAAGTTGTAGGGTTTCTTTCTTTGATCCTCTAAGGGGGAATCCACAAGATAAATATGATGATGCAGAGAGTTGTTTTCCTTAATTATTAACAAAATCTTAATTTTGTTGTCCCTTGTATATTTTTTCTCCTTTGGCTATTGTCATCTTGTTCCTCTATGCCCTCCATTGTTCAAACTAAAGATGGATCTTGTTTTATTTGGCTTAACACACACACATGGGTTCGTATTGGGCAGAGGGGTTGCTGCTTTTGTTTCTTTTTTCTAGCTCATTTGTGTGCATGATTTAAGATTATATTAGTTACTCTAATACTTTCTAGCATCTCCTCTCCCTCGTGTTAAATGGCCAGGAATTCAGCTTTCTATTATCATTTCTCCTCCACTCAAGTGGATGACTGGAATACTAATCTCACTCATCTTTGTAACATCTTTTGATGATCGAACATTGGAAAGACAGACTTGTAATTTTGTCTCATTTTACAAAATGAATTTCTCTGTAATGATGTTAGAACTTTAGTTACTTTTATCAGTTTCTCTTGGTATCATCTCTTGGATTAATCAAATTTTCTGTCTTTGCATCCTCATACTGCCGCACTAGTATTTTGTTTTAATTTTTATTGTCGTTATATGTCTTGATAAGTGGTAACTGTATAGAATATTTTATTCCCCTCAACTAAATCTTTGCTGACCAATGATTATCTCTTGGTTATAGGCTCAATTTTCACAAATACGTCCAGTGGCAATGCAAGCTTCGATTGCCCCACACATTCCATTATATCCTCCTGGTACTCCCGGGTTGGGGCAGCCACTTTTCTATGGTCAACCACCGCCGGCATTTGTTCCTCAGGCAAGGAGATATATATAATTCATTTATTTTATGGCAAATTTTTTTTAACTACTGATTTTATAGTTATAAAATCTGGTTTTTAAATGAGTGAAGGAAAAACTTCAAGGATGAAAATGTTAATTTGAAATCTTGAAGATTTTTTATTTGCCCAATTGTGACCAAGAATTTGGAAGACATTCCTCTGCATCGTTATTCTTTACATGCTTTTTTTGTTTTCTTTGCTTTTTCTAAATCTTGGAAAAGGGGACAATAAAAATTTTCCCACTTCTTTTGGTCATATGTATATAACTAAACAATTTTCCTGCTAAATGCTCTCATTTAGCAATATGGGTAATGTTCACTTTGATGCTGGATTGAAACGAAGAAAATGGAAGAAAAGAAGCTCCTCTCAAATTTTTCTGGTCAGAATGAAGTTTCATCTATGCTTTTGCTTTCACGTTCTTCCTAGAGGCTCCAGGGTTTCTAGTTCTGAAAGAAAATTTTAACTAACTCTTGATTTTTGCTTTGCTTGCTCATCTATATGGATGCATATATATATAAATTATTGGGCATGTGTCAAAATGTAGGTTAATTAAATACCATTTCATCTTCTGCTTAACTGTTAGATCACAATTCATAGTTCTTTGTGAAATAGTTTGCATACAAATCCAAAGAATAAATATGAGTTTATGATTGATTTGGTGATCATAAGTGAATATAATGTGGTTCCTCAGGACATTCTACATGTCCATAATGCAGTTCTGCATTACATATTCTTTTGCAAATTTTTTTTATATAATTAATGATTTCATCGTCATCAACATCAAATTGTCTTTCTTCCACTGTTTAAAATAAATGATTTATATTACTATTTCAAACTGTTCCTAGGCTATACTTCCTCTCCTTTTTATTTCATTTATTCCGTATGCTGCCAACAATATTAGATACTATGCTGTAGCCTTCAGTCAGCTCTTATGCAGTAATGAACGATAACCTTCTGTCATAGTTCAGAATGATTTTGAACAATACCAGTATAGTACTCATATGAAGAATGATATTTTGTTGCATACTTACTCTGAATTGAAGAGGTATAATTTGTTCAAAATAAAACTTTATCACAGCCTGGATTTGCCTTCCAGCAACAACTTGTTCCTGGGATGAGACCTGGAGGGGCGCCTTTCCCCAATTTCTATATGCCGATGGTCCAACATGGCCCCCCGCAAGTCCAGCGCCCTGGGGGAAGGCGTGGACCTTCAGGCCCTTTATATCAAACTCAACAACACCCTATACCAATGATTCAGCAACAGGTTACTTGCTTTTCAAAAATGCAAACTGCCCATTGTTTTTCACGTATTATATCCAACATTTTTGATGCTACAGATGATTCCAAGGGGTGGGCGTCCCTATCGATATCCACCTGTGCGCAACATGCAAGAAGTTCCTAGTACTGGCGGACGGATGTTCTCTCTTCCATATGACACGAGCGGTGTGCCCGCGAGGGATGCAGGCATTTCACAGCCTATTCCTATTGGAGAATTGACTTCAGCTCTTACAAATGCTACACCTGGGCAGCAGAGATCGGTAAGCTATGACAATTTTGTTCTTGTTTATCTTCCAAGCAAACCAGTCAGTTCGTCATGAAACCTCGACCATTTATATTTGTTTCATTATGTACAGATGCTGGGTGAGAGCTTGTACCCACTTGTGGATCAGCTGGAACACGACCATGCTGCCAAGGTCACCGGCATGCTCTTGGAGATGGATCAGACTGAAGTGCTGCATTTGCTGGAGTCTCCTGAGGCATTAAGTGCCAAAGTAGCAGAAGCCATGGAAGTCTTGAGAAATGTAGCTCAGCAGCCGCCTCTGCCGCTAGTTGACCGGTTGGCCACTTTGTCATTGCAAAATGATGTTTCTTGAGCTGATGCATCTGATCTGACTGCCTGGGCTATACATGAGTTTTGTCGTCGGGCGATTTTTGGCTGGCTTTGGTACTAGAGATACTGATTTTTTTTTGTTATTTATTCATTTAGTTTTTTTCAGAGCTTTTAGAACTCTTGTAATTTAATTTGCTCCTCTATTTGGTTTGACTTAGCTTATGTTGATTATCTTTTTAAATAAATCTAAACAGCATAAAATTAAATTTGGATTGAGTTGTTTAACTTTAGATCGCTTTTTACTAAAAGATGTATCTAGGAATTGATATTTAATAAAAAGTGTACTATACTTTTAAATTTACCAAAAGGTGCAGTAAAAAATATGAACTTTCTTTTTTACCCCTGTCACTAAAATATCAACCACGTTGGGCTTGATATCTTACCATATCAGGCTCACATTAGACATGATATATAAATATCAGGCTCATATTAGGCCCAACATGGACCTGATATGTAAATATCAGGTCCAACATGAACCTGAATGTAAATATCAGGTCCAACATGAACCTGATAAATTATCAGTTCCACGTTGGGCCTGATATGCTAAGATATCAGGTCTAATGTGGGCATGATATTTTCATATCAAGTCTAATATGACTTGTATTTTTTGGTAGGGGTAAAAAAGAAAATTTATATTTTTTACTGTGTCTTTTGGTAAATTTAAAAGTATTGTACGATATTTTGATAAATATCAATTTTTAAGTACATCTTTTGGTGAAAAATTAAATTTTAGACGATTCAATTGGAGATAAATTTAAATAGAAGGAAACAGTATAATATAATGGACCTTTGATTTACCTTTAACCTGAACGCCTGTAATCTACCAGAAGAGAGACGAGAAAATTCTTTCTTTATTCATCATTGGAAAGTGTTTTAGGAATTAAACACACGATGCCAAAACGCAGGCACTAAAATAAATAGGAAGCTAATAAAAGACAAAATAACAAGTAGATAGAAGAACAATAAACATGCCAGCTGATGAAGCGCAGTTATTGGGAAATCTCCAGTCTCCATCAATTAAAGCCATCTCGCCTCTTCTTCGAGCCACCACAGCTCAAGAAAAAGAGGGCCGCGCGGGTTCTGAAAGGAAAAAGGAGACAGGAAGATAAGGGGGAGAGAGCAGAGAAGGATGAAGAAGACGACTCTTCTTCTCTTTATTTGTTTTCCACGATTTTGCTTTGGATATTTTGTATTATGAATCGAGCATCGATCCTTCTCTTCTCCCATTTGGCGGCGCCCAAAAATGGCTCTTTTATCTCTCTTCGATCATCTTTATTGTCAAGAAGAGAACTTGGAGGAGTTTGGCGAAGAAGAATTTGAGCAATCTGTGCCGGCGACGCTCCTTTCGACGCCCTCTGAATCCGAGCGCCACCTTCTCTCGGCGACGGAACTTGAGCCCGAGGAGGAGCGGCCGGAGTTGCTCTGCTCTCTCCTGTCTAAAGAAGGGGAGTTTCTCCCGAAACTCTTTCCCGACGGCGGCGATTTTTCTTACCTCCAATCGGATAGGAAGGTTGCGGTGGAGTGGGTCGCGCGGGCTGCTCAGCGGCACGGCTTCGCCGCCCTCACTTCGCTTCTCGCCGTGAACTACCTCGATCGGTGCTTCCTGCCCTGCGACGCCCGGGGGGAGCTGCTCCGCCTCCAGGACGACAAGCCGTGGATGGGGCGACTCGCGGCCGTGGCGTGCCTCTCGTTGGCGGCGAAGGTGGAGGAGACGCGCGTCCCTCTCTCCGTCGACCTCCAGATGCCTGAGACCCCGGAAGATGGCGGATTCGTGTTCGAGCCCAAGACCGTCCGGCGGATGGAGCTCCTGGTGCTCTCCGCTCTCGGTTGGAGGATGAACCCCGTCACTCCCCTCTCCTTCCTCCACCATTTCTTCCCTCGACTCCATTCGAAGGCTAAATCCGCCGGAACTGACCTCCGCGCGCTGCTGAGGAGGTGCGAAGCAACTCTTCTGTCTGCAATGGCCGGTAAGTACTCACCAAAAATCCAATCTTTGCATCGAATTCTCAATCTCTTTACATAACCATCTGCTCAACTTCTGTCTTTAATCAATTGAAGATGGGAGATGGGTCCGATATCCGACGTCGGTGTGGGCAGCAGCGGCATTGCTTCAGGCGATGGAATCCAGCAGCGACGGAGGCGCCACGGCGGCGGAAGTCCAAGAGACCCGCCGCCTCATTTCCCTCCTTAAAGCTCCCAAGGCGAGATTTTTTTCACTCCCCGGCAGGTTTCTCCTTTCTCTCTTACGATCTGCTAATTTGCCAACGAGAAATTCAACCCCTCTACAGGAAGAAGTGGAAGAGTGCCACCGGATAATCTCGGAAACATCTGGAACCTGCTTAATCGGCCACAAGCGCAAGCTTTCTTCCTCTGATCTCCACTTCCGTCAGTCGCCGCCAAGTCCCAGCGGAGTGATCGGTTCCTGCTTCAGTCGCGAGAGCTCCTACGACTCGTGGGCTGCTCCTCCTCCTCGGAAGAGAAGCAACGGCAACGTGAGCAACACTCCAGTAGACAACAGAGACGGAGAAAAACTAAGATTCACTAATTAACGTTATGCCTATGGACATCAGAAGCAAACTTCTCTCCTTCTCCGCCATGGATCGACGCCGTCGACTAGCAAGCAGTGTGGGAATCAATAACAAATCTTATTCGCTCTTCTTGAAAGGATTTGCCTGGACTTGTGTAGTCTACTAGTCTTTGACCTTAATAACAGATTCAGACACATCTTCCAAAATCTCCAGGGACTTTTGATTCTGTTTGATTTTGTTGCTTGATTCATACACAACCGACGTTTAGTGTTTTTTTTAATAAAATTTTTATTAATGATTGCATCAATAATATAGAAATTTATTGAAATATGTATACAACCTTAGGCTATATGATCTTAGGCATGTGGTAAGAATATTCAATTATCTCTTAGATAATCACGATTTAATTCTTAACTATGGTGTATTATATATACATAGCAATGATATACACAGAGAAAAATCTCATAGAAAAGCTCAAGAATAGACATATAAATTTATAACCCACAATTTTATTTTTAATGGGTCCATCATTTTGTGTATATTTCTGAACATTTCTCTAAGATTTTTTCTCTGTGCATATTATTTTATATATATATATATCCAATGTTAGTTTTTTTTAGAGATTTGTAAAATTCAAAATTTTCATAAAAAAAAAACTTGAATGATTGAAGAGGTAAGATTTTGATATTTTAGTTTGACACATGTTTGATTTTTCAAACTTACTTTTTTTCAAAGAGGTGAAGTCAAGCTTTATTAATATTACATATTTAATCGTTCAAAACAAATAAAAAATAAATTATTAGTAATAATCAAATTTGTAATTTTTTAAATAAATATATATTCAATAAGTTTAAAATTTTATAAATGACTATAATTAAATTATAATTTATAAGTTAATTAAATATTAATAGAAATTATAAATTCAATTAAATTAAAATTTATATGTTAATTAATTTATTAATTAAAAATTTTAAATAAATTAAATTGAAGATCATAATTAATTACATATTAAATGGAAAAAATAATAAATAAATATATATATATGTGATTTGTAATGTAGAGTATTATAAAAAAAGTTATGTGGTTTTTTTTAATTGTAAAGAGAGTAGTAAGCTTTTTTTTATTATTTTGAACGTGACAATGATGCGGCGTATTTGGACTATAAAAAAGCTTGTTGAGAGAATTAACTATTGGAGTTGCCCTTAGGGTATCTTCAATGTAAGGTTAAAATAAAAAAATCTTAATAAAAAAGTTTGAATCGTTGTAGATGTGAGGTTTGAGATTTGTAATTCAAGAGCAGTATTAAAAACTTATATATATATATTTTTTTTAAGATGAAGCTCATAATTAATGATAAAATAATGTTGCATTGCAATTTGTAAGGTAGAGAAATATATGATTTGTAATCTATAAAATCTATAACAAAATTGTAGGGAAGTTTTTTTTATTGTATAGGGAATAATAAGGGGGCGTTTGGCTTGAATATTTTTCATTTTCATTTTCTGAAAAATGTGTATTTTCTAGAAAATAACGTTTAGTTTGCATTTTCCATCTCTGTTTTCTAAAAAAATATATAGCATTTTCTGAAAAAATA
>JBBPFQ010000050.1:3202022-3212730 GCA_037974815.1 Kaempferia elegans
ATTCAGACTGATTAGTCTTCAAGATCACTTTTGTTTGTGAAGAAGGGTTTCCAATGGTATGGGGTTCCCAACAAATAAATGACGTCCCAAAATAGTAGAGAACTCAAAAATACTAAAGCTCCAAAAATAGTAAAGAACTCAAATCCAGCTCATTAAGGTAAAAAGGAGCTACTTTGATCATGACATCAGTTTAGCTGGGGTGAGAATCCAAAATGTACAGCATTGTAGAGATGGTTAAAAATGATTAAATGAAAGTTGACAAGAGAGCGAGGAAAATGGCTATAGTTTGTTATGCAGATGCAGATAATTTAGCACCTTTAAGATTGATGCATTTCTTAGCTACCATAGGAAATCAAAAAACTATACCTTTGAATGAACTTCATTGCTGACAGACGATAAAACTTACCCAAATGATCAACATCATAATTTGGAGGAATCTCCATTCTTCGGAACTTAAACAGAAGTTTGTGAATAGGACCTGTATGCAGAATTAATTTACCAACACATACATAACAAATTACGAAAATGAATACCCTAGCATGGGTATTGCAGTTTAGCAATAACTGGAGATGCCAAACACACCTGGGGTACAATTGGGACAAATTTGGTCAGTGACAGATGCCTCCGATATTGACCCTGGAAGCCATACAACATTTCTGCACTGAAATTTATTGAGATAATTAATATGACACCACAGAATATTGCAAAACATTGACATGAAGAGCAATAAATGAAGTAACTCTCCAACACCATGTCCATGGCCCTAGAGCACTTTAAATACCTTAAAATCAAGGAGCTCATGAAACAAGTTTCATAGTGTCAAGTGTAGTGTAAAAATTAAAATTAAAGCATTATCAAGTTTCAGTCAAGAAGGGCCATCTGATGAGGGATAATTAGTTTTAATGATGCAAAATATTTCCTTACATGAGGGGCAATTGGCAGGGTTATAAGCTTATCTAGATCTCTCTAAGGGCTAAACTAATGTGTCTCTTAGGCAGAAGTATCCTTGTCCAATTGAAATAGAAAATATTGTAGTTTATATTTGGTTCTTGTGTAGTCCATTATAATTTTACTTCATGAGACCATGAGTTTGAGACAAGGTTGCCTAGTCAAAGTTGTTGGGACTGTGATCTTAGGAATGGTATGCAGGTATTGGATCGGATCATAGGTTCAGATGATCTTAGTCAAATTTAGGACAGTAACCTCACTTGACATTCCAAAAATAAAGGTGAACTGCTCATGAATTTGGGCCTACTCTTGCCCATTCATAGAATTGGGTTGAAGTGACCAGTTGGAACAGCTAAGCTGAACAAGAGACCAATCATGATGGACCTCAGGCAAAGGAATTTACAGTGTGTCCAGCAGGACAGAGCCAAGCGCCTAGCATATTTGGACCAAGCAAAACTCTCCGCCAGATTTGGGTGTTAGGGGGTGTCATTGTCATTTCAAAGTAGAAGGTTGCCGCTCGAAGAGAGGCATAAGATCTATAGCTTTACCAGCTTGATCGCGACTCCTATTCCAGCCTCTGATTGGCCACAAAAAGACTTTCACATTTTTTCGATCTTGATGGGGAGAGATAGGATAGAGCAAAGACTTTCACGACCAAGAAGGTAAACTCTCCTATTACTAGAGAAGGACAGCAGGAAGACTTGCAGTTGTGATTTGAGCAACAAGCAATTGAGTGGAAAGAGAGTTGTTGGATCTAAAGTACAACTCGGAGTTGTGGATCTCATGAGTTATGAAGAGGGAATGGAGGCAAGAGTAGCCTAAGGAGGGAATGATGTTTTGCTCATCCTTGAGGTGGCACTAGAAGGTTAACGACAGAGGTCAAAGAAGATGGCGGCTTCACATCTAAAGAAGATCTTGTGACATCACAAGATCTAGTGGAGCACAGCTCACAACATGACAAGGGCAACCAAATGATGATCTTGAAAGAAAAGAGAAGCGAATGATGAACGACGATCAGGAAGTTCTTCAAAAAATGTGGAACCGCCACATTATCGGCCCCCTACAATAGCCCCACGTCATATGGAGGGAGGTTCAATAGGAGCACCGTGGGCAAGCGCATGGGCAGGGCCTCTGCAGGCGGTGAAACCCGGCCTGATCCGGACTAAATACCATTCTCTTACCATCGGTGCAAAGCCTGGGGCATCAGGAAGTTCTTCAAGCTCTGATACTATGTTGCGAACAGGGAAAATAATTTCGCATGATACTCTAGATAGCACCTTTTCGACCTATATATGCATTATTAATCAATATTTTACATATGCAAACTTACATAAATATATATTTACAAATTGGTCCACAACAGATCTTTTTAGAGATTTTAGATTTGATTAGTTTCTCAGATTTATCTTGGTCAGTGTTTGTATAAGGATTTCTGATGGAGTTATATTGCAAATAAATGTTGGGCGATTAGATCTAAAGGCTTTAGTCAATGAATAGTGCTAGAAGGTAGAAATTCTAACTATTAGGCTCTGAACCAGACAACAATATGGTCTTATACTGTCTGATACTAGGTAGTAAGCATACCTGCATTCATCAGACCTACAGACAGAACTTTACAAAATTATGAGCCACATCAAAAACCATTTATCAGATATCAGGCATTTCAATCACTCATTGTTCATCTACCCATAAACAGTATAAAAAGTTCGTCCTAATTTATAACTTTTGCATTGCTATTTTCAACAATTTATGTCAAATTAAGTTTTAGGACAAAAGCATGTGATATTTATAACAAAATCAAAGATTCTGCTGATTTTGATTAAATGTACAGCATGACCAACAAAATTTTTGACACAATGGCAAGTGAACAAATGCAACAATTGTGTGGAGCAGAAGAATAAGGGAAGAAGTTTCTGATATAATACAATAAAATATTAGAACATAAATTGTCTCACAGTATCAACATACAAGAGGGAACCGCAAACATCCCACCATAAAGTTGCCATTCTGGAGAAAGCAAAAACTAATGTTCATATTGCAAGAGAACACAAAATACAAATTAGGAGGAAATTCATAAAAATGAAATAGAAGACAACAATTACAGGTTTTCTCTTTAGCACCATATTGGATTCATTACACAAACTACATGGCCTTACAACCTCTCCAACATTATGTCCATCCCCAGAAGATCTATTAGATTGGAAAAATGCATAATAAGAATCCTAGATTCAAGAAAGCAGGAACAAAGAATAATATATAATTATTATTACCTTTCAAAAAACACATCCATAGCTCCTAGAAGTTTTACTTTGTTGTGCTTTGCCTATAGAGAGCTTAATGAAGAAGCATTATAAAGTATAAAAAGAACACAACTCAATCAATAAGGGAAAAACATATACTTATGAACACACAGGAAGGCCATAAGCAACACATGCAAATTATTTCAAATTATTTAAATTGTAGCCAGCGTAGAAGAAGAAGAAGAAGAAGAAGAATGAGAGGGTAGGAAGACAAGCATTTAACAAATCATACACTTTTAAGACACTACAGGTTTGAAGTAGGATGAAGGTTTTTGTGATACATCTGAATTTCATAGTCGAAGCTTAATGAGTCAGGGGAAAACTCAATATGGAGATTGATAATATAACATCAGCATCTCAAGCACAAGTAAAACTAATGTAGAATCATGCACATACTGCTATAGAAGTGAAAGCAAACAATCCACAGGACAACAGTAAAATTTAAAAATAAAACCCAAGATAGAAGATTAGAAAAGTAGTTGCAGAAAAAATAATCGATGATGGGACAAAATTCTAATTAATAAATTGTGATTCAGTTAAATGCCATCAATTTGAATGGTTAATAACTTATCCACAAACTTAAGTTGTTAAGCTACAATCTAACTAATAGATTTATGCTTGGCAAGTATGATAGTATTACTTTTATCATACTAGGTGACATGGCCCAACCCAGTACCAAATCAGAAACAATAGGTTAAACCTCAAAACCTGTGCACAGGGCAAAATATTTAGTTCAAATTAACGTTAGTAATCCAATAAGCAAATTAACCTCACTTCCAAAGTGGGATTCAGTGGGAGGTGCTGATAGTTCCACATTAGGCTTAAATTCAATGAGTTAGTCGTCAAAGTGAAAAATCCAAGTCATCACCAGATTTCATGGCTGGCTAAGCATATAGGAATTTTGAGCAAATGGTGGTTTTACATTCCCAATTAGATTTTGCTATTGGATGCTCAGCAAGTCTAAACTCAACCGATATACCATGCAGTCTAAAGTGGTTAGTCCTAAGTTAATAGAATTGGACAAAATTAGATGTAAAACTCAATAGAATTAACTTGACACTTAAACCGTTGGAGTAAAGAGGAGTGGATGAAATGTAGTGAAAAAAAATTACAGCAAAAATCAAATGGACGCCCATCATTTGCATTTTCGTTAGATGGGCGCTCCATTTCTTATTAAAGTCAAATGAGCGCCCCTCAACGCCCCTTTTAATGTGACCTACCCAAAATACCCTTGCATTAGCTGATCATTCGGCTATGTAGAAGTTAGCAACTAGCTTCTACAATACATTATTTGATCATTCGGCTGTATAGAAGCTAGCAACTAGCTTGTACAATTGTAGAAGCTAGATCCTAGCTTCTACAACGTGCAAAAGCTAGTTGCCAACTTCTAGAATGTGTATAAGCTAGTTGTTAACTTCTACAACAGTGATTTTATATCAATTTGATTTTGCTGATTTGAGTGATAACCTGATTAAAACAACATTTCAACCAGTAAAATAAATGATTGGGCTCCACGACACTCATTACATTTTAAATAAATATTATCTGATCACACGATTGACCATGTAGAAGCTAGCATTTAGCTTCTACAACGTGCAAAAACTAGTTGCTAGCTTCTACAATAGTGACTTTATATGATTTTGATTTTTTTTTCTTAGTGATAACCTGATTAGAATAACATTTTAACCAGCAAACTAAATGATGGGGACTCCATGACATTTCAAATGAATGTAATCTAATAATAATTGAGCGTGTAGAAGTTGACATGTAACTTTTACAACGTGTAATAGCAACCTACCAGCTTCTACACATTGAAGAAGCTAGCCGGTAGCTTCTACACCTTGTAGAAGCTTCTACAACAATGCTAAATCTAGGGGTATTTTGAGGATAAAATCATGAGAGAGGTATAGACGGACGTTCATTTGACTTTTTTAGAAAAATGTGTGTTAATCTAATGTTTCTGTTAATTTGGGGCGCCCTTTTGATTTTTGTCCAAAAATGTAATTGCATAATACAAGGACCACTATTTATAGTTTTATATTAAGCTGAGACACATAAAAAAAGTACCTAAGTTACGTGAGAAAAAAATAGAAAAATTTTATGATGTGTTACTTTGCAGAACTAGGAGGGGAAAGAAAGGTCAAAATGGATTACAATGGAATTTAAATTCATCCAATTCTTTATTTATTTCGATCCAAATTCCTCTACAATAGAAGTAGAGGAAAAATGAAGTTTGAGCCTCTATAAACACAGGATTAAAAAGTGATACAAATTCCTTCCATTTAATTTCAACCAAACAAAATGAATGGCATAGAACAAAAATAAGAAAATTTAATTTAATTCTTTTAATTTCACTCATTTAAACTACTTTCACTCCTATTTCCTTCTCTCCAAGTAAACAGAACGTGAAGATCCTCAAGTATGTCATTAAGTAATGCAGCCATTGTGGCTGTCCTACATTCCTATGAGGTCAATATGAAAGAGTTGAAAAGTTCAGTTAATATTGTTAGGAACCTTCCATCAACTAAAACCGTTCTTCTATGGTCTCTTGTTTCTCAAATGAGGTTCTTAACCATCGTATGAGTCATAACTACCTTAAAGAGTCTTGGATTATGAAACATCCCATTAGCATAATCTGTTTTGCATGGTAAGTTATGGTCCTTTAAAAGATATTAAAACTAATAGAAGAAAAGACATTTATGATTTATCTGTATAAAATTTTCTAAATAGTTCATTGAATATGTATGCCTTTTTAGAAAAGCAAATACAAAAACAAAATATTTAGGGAAAGTGTCACCCAGAATAGCAACTTGTTGAGATTTTTTTTATAAAGTTGACTAGAAGAATAGCAGTATACAAATAAACATGGTGAAATATTTTAATACAAGTTCAATGATCTCCTGAATATAATGGTATAGCCTACTGTAGAATAATGTAATTAGAAAGCATTAAGATAAGATATGACAAGTAGCCAGACGCACATCTATAAAGCAAGCTTTCATCTGTTGTAAGCAGCTCTCTAAAACCTCAGATTTCCTCTTTGTACCTATGCTTACTGCTTTCATATCACATTCCATCATTGCTCTGAGATAGGGTTTCCAAAGTTCATATCTGAATGGCATGAACATAAGCAAGTAATTAGGACTGTCAATTAAAAACTAAAACTAGTTTACACAGCTACAAATGGAAAACTATCATGGTTAATTACCCACTAGGTAGTCCCTTTTACCTATGTTATTCATCACTGAACCTTGTAATATATTGTATTTACAATTGGGCCCCAAGTACAGGTCAAAATACTCTTTTAATAACACCAGATTTGATTGATAAAATCAATTAGAAGAAATACAGGATCCAATCACATCATCTATTATCAATATAAGGTTGCAGATACACTTGGATGAATGGATCAATTTGTTGCAAACTTGACAGAGCCACGGTGAATAAAGATTAGCTACAAATGCAGTTTCGGAGCTGACTGCCTAATTGCTTATATGATCATGCAGCTTGTATCGTAACTCTCCTCAATGAGCAACAAATCAGAAATTGTTCAAATTCTTTAACATCAGGGAGTGCAGCTGGATGTCCACTTTGCTGCTACCATCAAGGATCATTGACAGGATTTATAGGTTATGCAAAGCCTTTGTCTGGACCTCCAGGTATCCTCTGATCTCATGGGCAAATATATGCAAATCAAGAGATGAGGGAGGATATGGGCTACGAGATATGAAAGCCTAGAACAAGCCTTGCTAGCAAAAGTGTTATGGCATAAGACAAGCAGGACTCCTTATGGATCAGATGGATACATCACACCTAATTGAGCAAAGCAGATTTATGGACATGGCAAGTGAAGCATGAGGATTTCTCGCTCATAAAGAAATTATTGCAAATCAAGGATGAGTTATTAAGATCAGAGGAGTCAGCCACAACATCAGCTAAATTGACAGGTTAGTTTACACAGGAGGGGAAAGGAGTAGATAAAGTATATGGCCACTTTAGGAGACCAGGGAATAGACAGCCATGGATCAACATTGTCTGGAAGTCATATATGCAGCTGAGTCATGCATTCACAGTATGGTGACTAGCAATACTTATACCTTTGTGTAGCGGCAAAGAAGACGGAGGAACATGTCTTCTTCCAGTGTGCCATCACCAAGGCACTTTGGAGGAGGATCAAAGACTGGTTAGACATGAGGTAGGAGATGGCATGCACATGAGGATGTTCTGAGTCTTCAAGAGGGAATTCCATGGCACCTGACTTTTGAAAAAGGCCTGACACCTAGTCATGTTGTGCATGGTTCAAAACACATAGATGGCCAGGAACTGCAGTCTTTTTGAGTGGGGGAGTATGAATGTAGAGAGTATCTATAGGAGGATACATGTATATTTGTATAGGACTTTGGACATCTACTCAGATCTGATACTTTGTCAAATGTGATACATTGTCCAAGGACAGTCTTGTACATCTTTTTGGAGACTAATATACACATTTACTTATCCTAGAAAAAAATATATAAGGTTTCAAGAATGACCTTGTTCACTAATTATCAGTTCGTGATATAAAAAAAAAAACCTTGGACTTCAAATGTGAAGCACTGATAGTCTGGTCCAAAACAAAAACAAGAAAAATCAACACCTATCTAGAATATGAGTTGTAGGTAAAAAAAATGAATGAAAGTATAAGCTTTTGTATTTGTCATTCCTAAAGTATATAAGCAGTGATTTCATGCTAAATAACCCATGTCACTAAACAAAGATAACAATCATTTGCATACCCCATCTCATCATAGCCCATCACTAATGCTTCACCCTGTCATTAACAAATCACGTGTTCAGGCAACAATTTATCGAATTTAAGAATTCTTCGATATGGTAAATAAATAAACCTCATTTTGAAACGGTTTGCATTATCTGAATAAGAAGGAAGAAGCAGATCAAACTAGTCAAAGCATAGAACAAAAAATTAAAGATGGTGCGGATTAACTAAATAAAATGATTTTTTAAACAGGTGTCTTTAACAAGATATAGAAGTAAAACCACTTGATGTCTTATGCAAAACAAATCCTAACTCCGAATAGCTTAATGTAAAGTTTCTGTCAACCATGAGATATGTCGTCCAAGGTTTAAAATCTAGGGCCATGCCGAAATTTCAGTTTCTAACTGGAAAACTACAATTTTGGTACTATATCATATCGTATTGGTAAAGTTATTATTTATCTATATATAAAAGTTTACAGCAATTAATAGTGATTTGTATTAAAATTTAAGAGCAATAGCGTCCCCTATAAAATAGTAAGCTAAATATTTATATTGTTTACTAGACTTAGTATATCTTTATTTAAACAACTTTATATAAGTTATAAATAATTATTTATTGGTAATTATGATTAATCATTTACTGATAAGTATTTACTTGTAATTATAATTATTGTTAATTTATTTGTAATACTATTTATATAAATAATACAATAGAAAAAAATAATATTTATGAAAACCATTACACCAATATGATGTTAATTATTAAATTACTATAAAATAAAATTAATTAATATAATACATAAATTAGCATATCATTAATATACAATTTAAATAGTACATCACAAATTTTTTATATTCTAGAAATATTTTAATTAGTTAATTATTAATTTATTTAATTATTTATATGTCATAGCATTTGAATAAAAATTATTATGGAGTAGTGAATTGTAGCAATTTAAACTAGCTAGAGTTGTTGCTTGGGTGAACGTAGTGGGCGAGAGGGTGGGGGTTGTAATTTTACAACTTTAGACTTGGAAATTAAGGGTTTGGGAGGAGTTCTTGGTTAGTTTATATTTTTGGGCTTTGTGAATTGTTCCAATTAGTAATCATTAGCATAGTAAAAATAAGAGTTGTGACCAAGAGGAGTCCCTTCAGCTTGTCCTCAAGTTGATGCTCCAACTCCACACAGGATCTCCCTCTCTTTCCCTCTCCCAAGATAAACCTCTCCTTCCCCTAGGTTTATATCTCCCTCCCCTAGGTTTTATTCTTATACTCAACCCTCTTTGCTTGGACCCCTTCTCTGTTCTCTCCACCCATATGTTGTTAAGGCCGACCTTAGAGAGTAAGGAAGATGTTGAGACCTTGTTGGTGTGAGGAACTTCTCTTTGTTTTCCTAGGTTAATGGTGTGAAAATTGTAGGAGGTGATCTGCGGTTCTTGAAGGAGAGACACAGATTGAATTTTACCTTGGGCTAGGTGCTTAGGGTTGCAAATATCGGGATCTTCTATCCCATTTAAGAGGTAAAATTATGCTCATGTTTTGATGTGTTAAACATAAAATCTAGTAAAGCCTTTGTGGTCTAAAATTTATCTAGGGAGGGTATGGAAGGTTAACATGCAAGTTAACGTTTGATAAGGGTTTCATTACTTTATAGGACATCTTCAATTTGGTTTTGGGGTGTTGTTAAAGAGGGGAAAATTACTCTCTTTAGAAGTGTCAAATCCTCTTTATTTCGTAGTTGACTCCTATGCTTTCAGATGGATACCTAATCCTAGTTTCATGCCTTGTTGGATGCTACAATGTGGGCAGACTATGTACGTATAGAGATCCTCTTAGTCGGCTAATCACCTTAAGGTAGGGTGGATTGGGGGCGTATGTCGTTTGTATATTCATTTATGCTTATGTTGGATAAAAATTTAAACGGAAGGTTGTACCTATATAATCGTTGGGTTGGCCAGATCACTTATTGCTGCCAGCCACATTGTATCCATTTTATAGTGCCAATCAAATTTTACTAGCAACATCAGATACACAACATTCATATTAAGGCATCATACAGTATGCATAGGTATGTCGCCCTTAGTGTCAGCCAAACGGTGCACACACAGATTGGGGTGTCAAGCCAACATGCATTATTTATCAATATGATTGCATGATTGCAACTCCGCCATGACGACCAGTCATGGGCAGTCTCAATCCCGGATAAAGGAAGAGGGTTGTGTTAGGTGTTAGCCAACATTAAAACTATAGCAAATATTCAATGAATAAATCTATTAAACTATTGTGTTGTTCCCCGGAAGGAACACGTTGCAGGATCCAACTGTAATGTCTTGGTAAGGACTCTACATCTCCAGAACTCGGGTGTAAGGCTAAACATGCAAGAGGTCGCATTGCAGGGTTCGACTGTAACGTATCGGAAGGACCGCTATATCTCCATGAAAACTTAAGTGTAGTGTTAAATAGGCAAGAGTTCTCATACCAAGGTTGGATAAGATCCAATATGATAAGAAAACTAATAGTCTAAGATTTGAAATATATAACATATGAACTCACACTAGTAAATCAATGGAGGTAATAGATATGATGATTAGGAAAAGAATTAGTATTTTGTGCGTACAAGAGAGAAAATGGGTAGGCGAAAAGGCAAAGATGATAGAGAACTCGGGTTTTAAATTCTAGTACATAAGAAAAAGTAAAATAAG
>JBBPFQ010000050.1:3230496-3242164 GCA_037974815.1 Kaempferia elegans
TGATTTTTTTAAAAACCAATCAAACATGGGTTTATTTCATAATCCTATCACAATCCGGCATACCAAACGGGCCCTAACTGTTACTTTTAGCTGATACAATGTACTTAGAATTTAAAGAGTACGATTTGATTTAATTTAATTTATATAAAATAGATGATTTTTCTAATTATAACAACAACCAGTTGTAATTAAATTTTCAAATCTTAAATTAAATATTATTATATTAAAATAATTTTTATTATCTAAATTATTTAAATTTTATCAAAAATCACTTTTAAAACTACTAAATTGTGAAAAAACTTTGTAACATCGGATCAGTCATTTTTTATAATAATGCTGAAAATAAAGAACTATATTATAACAGTTAATAGCTTCTGTAACTGCTATATGTCCTGTTAATTACTACAACAATACTGAAATAAAGTGTGGGATTTTGTTAAGGACATCTATTTGATGTCTCTTGGACACCCTGTTGATTTTTGCAACTAAATAAATAAATACCCTATTTCTTGTAGTTCTAATATTAGAAAAGATACAAAATCTTAAAATTCAAAAAATAATAATAATAATAATAAAATAACAACCAAATATAACTGCAAGTCTGTAACAACGCAGATTATAGAATAATTAGACTTAATGACATAGGTAATCATATTGTTTTAGTTATCTCATCAAACACAACATAAAGGAAGTGTAGAAAATTACCAAGTGATGAAGTGGTTTAAATTTCTGCAGGAACACGGGCGTATAGATGGGATGGCAACCTTGGCATTGCAACAGCCCGCAATGGAGTCTGCATGAAGGTGACCATGCCTGGAGTCTCCCTCATGTCGACATCCTCTGGTTTAACACCTTCTTCGAGTGTCCATTTGAAGTGGTGCAAGAGATGTGCCAACATCGAAGTGACCAAATTGATGCCCAGCTGGGCTCCAGGGCAAACGCGGCGGCCAGCTCCAAACGGTAGCACTCGCATATCATGACCCTTGATGTCAATATCCTCCTCGAGAAACCGCTCAGGGCGGAACTCTAGAGGGTTTTTCCAAACCTTGGGATCGCGCGCAATTGCCCAGACATTGACAAGAACATTGGTGCCTTTGGGAATGTCATAGCTGCCAATTTTGACCTTGGCACTGGCCTTGTGGGGAAGCATGAGAGGCGTCGGAGGATGGAGCCTGAAGGATTCTTTTACAATGCATTGAAGATAAGGGAGGTTTGTGAAGTCTGTTTCATTTATGACGCGTTCGAGTCCTATGACCCGATCCAATTCATCCTGGATTTTATCTTGAATTCTTGGGTTCCTCACAATCTCGGACATAGCCCATTCAACCGATATAACAGTTGTATCCATTCCTGCTGTAATCATGTCCTGTCAAATAGAAGTAAAGAGAAAAATAATCAGCAGAGTGAAGTTTGAAAGAGTTCATCCTTATGAAAGCATCAAGATCAATTTGTAAACAAGTGCACAACTAAATGGTTCACAATTCCTGGAGTTCAAGTTTTGATTGCACTAAGAATGCTAAATAAATATGTCAAATAAATCATTACATATTTGATGATAGGATAATCACAAAGACTAATTTAAGCATACTGCATGGAGGAATTGAAAGGATTATAACACAGTAACTAACCCAGAGAAGGCCCATAATGGTATTCTCGCTAAGATCATATTGGTCTTTCAGTGTGAGAAGTGCATCCACAAAGTGATCCTTAGCTCCGCTCTTGTAACGTGCTTGGGTGTGCTCTTCCATGATGATTTTAGTCAAGTTATCTCTTCGAGCATTGTGCTTCTCGTAGGCCTCTTCGTCAAGTGGGAACATCCATCTTAACCATGACACATACTCTGCAAGTGAGAGTGAGGCTCCAAATTTGTGGCCGTTGGAAACAATTGTCTTGAACTCAACCCCTTGCTCATCAATAGTACCATCTGGTTTCACAAATCGCTTCCCAAAAGCAAGACGTGTAATGTTGTTGAATGCCACAGCTTGTAGATGCTCCTTAAGCACCAGGCTCTGACCAATCTTGTCTGCAAAATCAAATTTGGATCTTGCATTAAAGGAGAACTTGAGCAAATAAAAACAGTCAATCTCTCTCATTTCTAATCTGTCAAGCGGACAAAGTTCAACATCAATACTTCATATTTTATACAAATACATCTTTAATCCGTTTCTCCTTGAATATGCCTCGACTTATGTGAAAGAAATTGAATTTTACATATGAATTCAATTTCATAAGGATATAGTCAATATCATGCGTATCTTTCCATAATTTGCAAGAGAGAGGAACAAAATAAATGAGGGATTAGGGAACCTGCTTCTGGTTACAATCAGGATAGGAGAGAAGATCACATCCCCATCTGTTTCTACCATCAGAGAGGGAAGAGATGCAAAAGAAGAATAATATGTTCCCTCACAATATGTATTCTAAAATGTACACTAAATGGCTGGTACTTTTAACCCTCTCAAGCATTGGAGGGTGGTCCCCCGGCTGGTTAGCCAAGTCATGCAATTTGAACTATATCAGCAGAATGAATTATATCAAGTTAGCCATCAATGTATTTGTGTCAACCAATGATGATTGTACATCATCCCGAGACTATCAAACTAGTATGGGGTACTATTCAGATACCAATCGTAAGATATGATACTTTTTCTATTTGCACATTGTGGAAGTGAGAAATACAAGAAACATAGCAAAAATAAATAAATAAATAAAATTAAAAGATATTAAGTGGTTTGGCAAGTTTTCCTACATCTATGACTGCATGAAAAGAACTCGCCATCAAATGTATATCACATCATAATTTATCACTCATTTAACATATGGTTTACCAAATGCATGTATAAATATTAAATATAAAAAAATCCCATAATGATCAGATCACATAAAATAAAGGATTGCATGCCATGATATAGACTCATTCAAAGCCTCTAGTGATCTCATCATCGAAAGACTAGGACAGTTTGACTGTACACCAAATTTGGTTGAATGTTAGGTTGGTTAAGAACTTGGTTTGGCTGAGCAGCAAGTTCAAATGAGCATCAGGTTAAACATCACCATATCAGTTCAAGAAAGTCACAAGCGCATTCCAAAGGCTCTAGTAGAAACTCCAAGCATCCATCAGATTTTACACTTCTTCCATTGTGTTCTGGAGCTGAATAGTCTTTTATGATTAAGTTTTATCTTAGCACATGCTCGCACAGCTTGTCACCAAATTCCCAAGATAATTCAGAACTAGAATCAATTTCTAGTAATTACTAGACTATACATCCATTATTAAACCACGAGGTCTCCAACAAATTTACTGAATGCAAGTGAAAAAAGAAAAGGTCCCATTTAATCATTCTGTAATGGCAAGATCTTCTTGGGCACAAATGTAGGTGGGATAGGTTTGATCTACCAACCAAGAGGCATTGGAAATTCAAACAAGTTTTTTTATGAAGAGGAAAAATCAACTGAAATAATGAGGTAGAAGATTCTCAAACACATTACAAAAATGCTTGCTTGTCCTGTTATAGAACAAGAGAATTCATCAACTGCATGTCTACAATTGGAATGAGCAATGACGCATCCACAACCAAATTTTGCTGGCCCGCGTGGTTGTGTTGCATCTTAATTGGTAGCCAGATCTCAGTATATGCTACCTGACAAGTCTCAAACTATCCTTATTGATGAATCTCTCACACAGTTCAGAGAAACAACTTTTGTAGATATTCAAACCAAACAATCACCACCTCAAAGTAGAAATTCGATTCAACCTACCTTTTTTTGATAATGTATTAGTGGAAGCCCTCAAGCTCCCACCTTCTACGATGATGAAGGCAGATTTTGAATCCAAGTCCTTGGCCACATCTCCAAAGGTCCTTACTAGCTAAATTAGCTGACACCCCCTTCTCAAACATACCCTCCTACCATAGTTTTGACTAACTAACAAACAAGGACAAAGCTTATCAAAAAACAAAAAAAAAAAGGATTTTCCTGTTTCGATCCGATCAATCATGTGCAAGGATTGAAAATAGGAAGCATAAAATCAATTGTGAAGAATTCAATTACCTTCCTGCGTGCAAACGTGGAAGATGGACTCGACCATGGAGGTGACCTCGTCTTCGCGGATGGGTCGGAGGGCTTCGAGGCGCTTAGGGGAAAACAGCTCGAGGTTGCAGACCTTGCGGACCTTGACATAGTGGGGACCGTAGTCAGCCCAGATTAGATCTGCCCCGTTTCGGCTGAATCGGGCTGCCGATCGGGTGCGTGGGCGATCCGCGAGCTGCTGGTCCTTGTCCTTAAGCACCTCGCGGGCGAGCTCGGAGCTGGAGACGACCACGGTGAGAGAGGTGCCGAACCAGACGGACATGATGGGTCCGTACGTCTGCGCCCACTCCGCGAAGCAGCGGAAGCGGACGGGCTTGATGTGGTAGAGGTTGCCGACGACCGGCCACGGCCGGGGCCCCGGGGGGATCCGAGTGCGGAAGCGGAAGTAAAGCGCGAGTATGACGGCGAGGGCGGCGAGGGCCGCCGGGAGGAGATCAGATCCGTCCATGGAGAACAGTCCCCGGAGATCCGCCATGGACATGGAGAGCAGGATAGACAGTAGGTGAAGATGGAGGACTACGACACTGCCCGCTTGACCCAAGTGCTAAATACCAACTTTTCTATTACAAATTTTCATTTTACCGCATTTCTACCTACTGCAAATTATTTTCTTCCTCTACTGAAATATCTTTAAATTTTTTAGATTTATATATAAAATATGTCAATAAGTAACTTGGGATCCGCTTATTCATCAAATCAGATTCTCTGGTTATAAATTATTCATATTTTATTTTAAGCCGGATTGATGTCGCAATCTAGTCACAATTATTTGTGGTCCATCGACGGGTTCACCCACCCATGTAGGGTTATAATTTGGATCCGGACGGGCGGTCGGAGGCCACCCAAAGGCTTTCAGAGGTAGAAGGATGGTTGGGTTGTATGTCACCAGGGGATTAATATATATATATATATATAGTAATGGTATGTTATGGATTATTCCCTATATGTAACTTTAGTAATTTGATTATCAGATAATTATATAATTAAAGTTATAGAAAATAAAACATAACTTAATATTATTTTATATAAATCTAGTTAATGTAATAAAAAATTATTTATTTAGAGGTTTTAGTGTATAACTTAATTTAATATTAATGTATTACCCCTAGTTCAATCTAGATATTTTTTAACTAAATTAATTTGATATTTGGATATTTAGATTTTTTTAAAATAAAATAAATTATTAATATTATTAATATAATAATTAATATTAATAATTTTAATATTAATACCCCTTACAACAGTTGAGTAAAGAACAATGAAGAATAAGAATGAAAATACAAGTACACGGTATATCTCTTACAATTAGATTTGGGATGGTTTATTTATTCCTCAACAATTAAAGTGACTATTTTACTAATGTAGTAGTTTGGGGTCTCTCGAATAGTTAGAGGTGACTTTAAGTGGGTTAAATTTTATCCATACAACACTCAAAACACTGATCTAGCGACATTACAGGCGTCTCGGTTCATCATATAGGACCGTTGGCATGTGATATGGGGAGGTGAATTACATGTATATTTAAAAAAAAATTTTGGGCTTTCAAAAATAAGTACGAGTGCACATGAAAGAAAATAAAATAAAATGAAAAGTATAGGTCATAAAAATAAATAGGTCACACCAAAAGTATAAGTCAAGTAAAAGTTAAGTAAAGTAGCAAATATAACTTTTCAGGGCCATTTTATAGAGAGTAAATTTTTTTTAAGTAAACTTTCAAACACACTTGTAGAAAAAGTTTTTACAGTAGATTTTCAAGTATTTTTCCAAGAAACTTTCAAAGTGATTTTTTGAAATAGCATTTTCAAACATTTATTTCAAGAATTTTGCAAACAAAGGCTTCATAGTAATTTTTCAAAAATTTTCAAAAATTTTCAATATAACATTATCAAAAATTTTCAAAGTAGCATTTTCAAAGATTTTTAAATATTTCAAGCAAATTTTAAAATTTTTCAAAGTAGCATTTTCAAACCTTATTTTTAAAATATTTCAACCCTTCCTCCCTTAATTATTAAAACTGACATTTATTGGTTATCTTTATTAACTCAAGGAGCTCTGTCTAAGTGTCTAAGTGTCTAAGGGACTTAGTGTTGGTAACGCTTTTGTTGAGAAAATATATTATTTTGCAAACTGCATAAGTATTTTCTATTTATCCATTCTAATTGTTTAAAATATGACAATGTAATGTGTTTAGAGATATGCGTACCATGATTTGTCATGGTAGAAATAGCTTTAATTTTCTCATATTTATGCAAATTATATCTTGGTTAGTTAATTTAGGATTATTGACTTAAGATTGTTTTCGGATTAAGTTGATTAAGTTTAAGGTTTAAGTTAAGTTTAGGATTTAATTTTAATTAGGTTGAGGTTTTACTTAAATTTTAGGTTTAAGTTTAATTAGGTTAAGATTTTAGTTATCTTTTAGTTAAGTTTTTAATTAGTTTGAAATTAGAGTAAAATTAAGTTTAAAAGGTTAAATTAGATTAAGTTTAAATTTTAATTAGGTTAAACTTTTAATTAAGTTATGTTAATGTAAGTTGAATTTTTTAATTGAAGTTAAATTAATTTAAGATAAATTTTTAATTAAGTTAAGTTTGAACTTTTAATTATGGTTAAATTTTCACTTTAATTAACATTAAGGTAGATGTTTAATTAAAATTAAATAGTTAAATTAAATTCACTATTTAATTAAGGTTAAGTTAACAAATAAGTTTAAATTAAGTTTTAATTTTTGTTAATTCTTTTAATTTGTTTAAGAATTAAAATAACATTCAAAATATATTTTAAAATATATAAAATTATTTTTAAAAAGATTTTTGACAGTTTTTTAAAAGATTTTACATAATTTTAAAATATTTTTAAGATTTTTAAAATATTTTTTAAAAGATTTTAAATTAATTTTTAATTTTTAAAAAAATATTTTATAAAATAATTTTAAAGGAATTTTAAAATAATTTACAAATATTTTTTATTTTTAAATTACTTTTTTGAATCTTAATGTTTTTAATTTAAGTTTAAATTAAAGTTAAGTTTTAATTTAAATTTACCTTCTACATTTAATTGAATTTAATTATTAATTTAAGTTTAAATAAGTTAACATAAAATTTTCATTTAAGTTTAATTGAGTGTTCAAATTTAACTAATTAACTATATAAATTTTAATTAAGTGTTAAAGTTTCAAATTAAGTTAAATTTAAATTTTATTGAATTGATATTTAAAATTTAATTAAAATAATATTAAAGTTTAATTAAATTAATTTTATTGTTAATTATATTAATATTAAAGTTTAGTTAATATTTAATGTTTAATTGAATTAATATTAAAGTTTAATTGAATTAATATTTAACGTTTAATTAAATTAATATTTAAGTTTAATTAAATTAAGTTTTTGGTTTATTCAATTATTTAAATTAAATTTTGAGTTTATGTAATTGTTTAATTAATTTAAAGATTTAATTTAAAGGTTCAATTTATTTTAAAAGTTTATTTAATGTTAAATTTTTAATTGATTTTAAAAGATTAATTAAATTAATTTACATTTTCAATTTATTAAATTATCTTTGTCTAAAAGATTATCTTTAATATTTAATTTTTATTAATTTGAATTTTTATGATTTAGATTTGATTTTGTCCTAGTGTTTAAATTCATCCTTATATTTTAATTTTCTTTGTCATTTAAGTTTATATTGTTAGTTAATTTAGATAAAATTATTAGATTAGTTTTATCTAAAGAATTATCCTTATAATTTAAATTATTAATTTTAAATTTAATTGTTTCAGATGTTATCTTAAATATTTAAATTTTTATTAATTTTAAATTTACTATATTATACCTGTTTGAAATATTATGTTTAGTATTTAAATCTTTATCAATTTTAAACTTGGAATTTAGTAAATTATCTTTGTATAAGATCCTATCTTTAATAAATATTATCTCTAATTTACTAAATTAGATTGTTCTTTTGGGTAGAAATTTCTAGATCTAGATTGCAAAATAATTTATTAAGAAATATATTAATTTTATATACATCTATATGACTTACTTCATCATTTTTATCATTTAAATTATTTTTTAATTTAGTCAGATTTTCTAAAATAATTAAAGCTATTATATCTAAATTATCTGATATGTTAAGGGTATTTTGGTAAATATCTAAATTATCTCATAGTTTACAGTAACTTTTCTAAGCTATCATGCATGTCATTTAAATTGCTATTGACAGGAGTAGTTTGGTAAATTTTACTAATTTTAAGCGCAACCACTAATTCGGTAGGCTTTTCTATTGGTTCAGACTCGAGTCTAAGTCATCTTCGATCTGATCCTCCCGCTTTGACAAATCCTCATGAAGTTCGTTGTCCAAAACTCATGGACATTTTTGACCTTTCATATCCCCAATATTTTTTTTTTGCATCATTTCCTTGCACAACACAAATTTAAAATAAATTCCAAGACAATGTCTTGGGGTAAGCAGTGTGGGAGATGAAGAAAGAAAAAAAGACTTGAGTGGCGTTGGACTAATTTAAAAAAAAATAAAATAAAATGAGAAATTTGTTAGAATAGATGTTTACATCAATTCTGACTAATGGTGACAAAATGGAAAATGCAAAACCTAAAAAAATGTGTAAGAATATTTTTTTTTCACAAAAATAATATATATTTTGCTAAAAACCCCAAAAGAACGAGTCAAAAAATCATATGTTCGATTGGTGGTTGTACAAATTTAGAGCGGTCTTGCTCTGATACCACTTGTAAGGTCATTGACACGTGAGAATGAAGGGTGGGTGAATCACGTGTATTTTAAAAAATATTTTTTTTGAACTTTGAAAAATAAGTGATAATGGGCAGCAGGATAAAACAAAGCGAAACGAAAAACATGACTGATTTACTTGGTTTTGAGCCTTCAGCGACTCCTACTCCAAGACCTAGGTTCATTGGACCTATCGATAGATAATCCACTAAATTCTCTATAAGTAAACTCTCAGTAGTGTAATAGAGTACAAAAGGAATGATATAAGGAATATGTAACAACCTTCACTTCCTTTAAACAATAATGTAAATGACTTCAAATACAAGTTACCAACAAGAAAGATGTCTAAGTGGAGCGCTAGTATATGAGTGTCGGTTTGTCGGCAACAGTCAGATGTAGCAGGACAGTAATGTAGCAGCAGTATATTAGTTTGCATGTAGTCATCACATCCGAATCAACGATGAATCGTGTAGAAGAGATATTTTTAAATGTTGGTTGGACCCCTCCTTAATAACAGTGTCGGATGCGCCTCCAATAACATGAGGCACGACACCTCTTATCTGCGCGAGGGTGCCTCCAACGCACTCTAGAGCGCCTCCAATTAATGTGCTCCAGGGCGTCTCCCCATAGTGAAACATTATCCTCAAATCTTATCTCTGCGAGTGCGCATCCACCCTATCCAGGGCGCCTCCACACACCTCGGAAGCGCCTCCGCGCACCTCCAAGGCTCCTCCGCGCAACTTCGAGACAACTTGAACATTGTTCCTCTGAGGTTGATTTTTGCACATTATCTCTTGCAAGTTCATGTTAGTCCAATAATAAAAAGTAACTTGCAAAATAAAATTAGCATAATAATGAGATAACATTATTAATTAGATCTTGTCGAACGAAGACAACGATCTAGTCATGGTTTCAGCTTAGACATCTAAAATGACTCTAACCTGGACAAGTGCTTAAAGTCTCAACTGAGATTCGTCCTCACTGGATCACTCTCCTCCAGTAACTTATCTCACTTACCATTTATTGACATTCTTTATGTAAGGTCCTTTGATCCACAGGACTTTCTACCATATTTCAATCTAGCTGGGCTTCAGCCTGATATTTTGGTTCTCTAGACCCGTCAAGTTTGTATCCTGCACAATAGTATGATATTGTATACTTTGGATCTAAACCCTCATGACTTTACTTTTAGACTCTACCTAAAAGGCCTCATATCAAAAGAGATATCTTTTTCTTATAAACTCATTATCTTTCTCATATGTTTTCAATGTAAAACTATATTTGCAACCTTACAACCCCAAGACACACTTGATAAAGCATCAAATAAACATGATATCTAACTTTAACCATTTCTCATATATCAAAATTTGAGTTTAATCATTGATGCTAACTGCACCATTAGTTTTCCCATGTGCATGAACCCCGACGCATTTCCAAAAATAGAATGACCATTATGACATTGACAACTTTCCCATAATGAACCTACCATTTCTGTGTTTTGCAGGATAGAAGCTTCCATCGTACGAAGTGCAGAGGGAATATTCCCTTTATTCTTTGACAACGGTTACATAAAATGCCAAAAAAGGGATATTAGGTCGTTGCGTCATTAGGCCATTAATATGCTTTGATGATGGGACAACCAACTCCCCTTTGACGTTCAGTCGAGTACGCTCTTGGTCGAGTCAGGTCGGCAATGGAATGCTGACCCATTTGGGGACTCGATCTACTTAAGGACTCGACACCCGATCAGACAGGGAGTCTGATTGAGCTTTATGCCTAGGCTATCTGATCCAACCGAATAGACTCAGTTCTTAATAGAGCTAGGATGGCTTGGGATTCTGTTTAGCCAGGGGAACTCGAGATCCGATTGGACAAAGGGTTTGATCGACTGCACCACTCTGCTCAAAGCTAAGACGACTCAGGATACCATCAAGCCATGGGGACTTAAGATCCGTTCGGCTAGACCACTCAATTGAGTCATGCAACCCTGCAAGCTCCGAGCGTTGCTCTCCCTTGACTTTGACCACCATATCAAAAGGTCTCCTTGACCCCAACATTGGGGGCACTGCCTTATTCGTCGTATCACTACTCAACATCAACGTTATAATTGTTGGTGCAAGTTGCACCAGAATTGAACCTAAGTTCTGATATTGTCAAATATTCAAGTTAAGTCTTGTTGTGATCTAATGAACTTGCTAAGTGTGCAGGATGCTCACTCAACCGGAAAGCCCTAGTTGCGGCTAGGAACGAAGTTTTAGCAGATCGTGGAAGCCAGACAGGAAGTCCAAATGGGTCGAGGACCTGACACATGGCAGGCGAGACTCGATAGGTCTGGAGGACCTGATATCGAGAAGAAGTCCTAGTGAGCCGATCCGATGTTAAGCAGTAAAATTCAAACAGGTCTGGAGGACTCTATATTTGGCAGGTAGGTTGATGTAAGCTACTGGAGTTAGTACAGTGAGGTCGTGTCCCATTTGGGATAAACCTTAGGCACTCATCTAACCAAAAAAATTAACGAAGATTTTTGAGTTAAGATCAGGACAATTTTGACGGTCTAATTCATGCATATTATTATCTATTTTCTTACCAGTTTTAACATTATTAGAATAGTAGATTCCATTACATGTAAAAGTTGAATTCATTGTTATTGTTTTACCCCATAGAAAGTATTGTAGGTTCATCCTTCACATAATTTTGGCGTAAATGAGACTGCAGTTTTAGTTTTTCCCCCTTTGCAAGGTAGGGTAGTGAAACAGAGGAACATTATAATGATGCCTAAAATGAGTAAAAGTAAGAGAAAAAAACGAGTTGCTTTCCTCATGTTTCTTCTATT
>JBBPFQ010000050.1:3242264-3264578 GCA_037974815.1 Kaempferia elegans
TTGCTGTAAATTGTAGGCAAATGGTAACATTTGTTTTAAGATGAAATTAGCAAAAATGGTGATTGGGTGATTATGAATGCATCCTTAACAGAAAACATTGCTGTAAATTGTAGGCAAATGGTAACATTTGTTTTAAGATGAAATTAGCAAAAATGGTGATTGGGTGATTATGAATGCATCCTTAACAGAAAACATTGCTGTAAATTGTAGGCAAATGGTAACATTTGTTTTAAGATGAAATTAGCAAAAATGGTGATTGGGTGATTATGAAGTGTGACATAGTTATGCACTCATCCGTGGTTGCTGATATTAGCATTCATCAGTATCTTTCCTGTGGGAGTCGTAGTTGACAGTTGCATGGTGGAAGACAGTCACACAGTATACTAAATGAAATCGAACAAAAGACGTGCAATATGTTAATTGGTTCAAAGGAATTCCTAATCCCTGAGGTACCATTCGTCGTCTGAATGCTCATTAATTATTCTGAAACTGTAACTATGAATAGACTGAGTAAACGAGGAATGCAGGTGGATACTACTTATTGCAACAGAACGAAGAGTGGAGATACGGAAGGAGTACAATATGCTGCATATTTGGAGGAAATTACGACAATGCAGTTATTCACAATTTGCTATTGAATGCTTTCCAAGTCTCATACAAATGTGTTCTATAATTGCTGCAGCAAAAGGTAACCCTATATTAAGCTGAAAACAGATATGTTTACTAGTTCGACAAATGTACATACTATACTCACTCTACTCAAAATTAAACTTCTTTTCATGCATAGAATGCATAACATCAAGTTTAACTTCTCTAGATAAAGGAAAAAACTCATGAGATTGTATTGCAACTGTTACTATAAAAAAAATAAGAATTAATTAACAGGAAATTATTACTGCATGGAGGATTGGACATAACCTCAAATTAATTATTTTCCTTTTGTTTTGAATGATACTTGTGCAAATCGTACTTTTGACAATGTTTTGAATGTTACCCTCCATATTAGCACCAAGTCACCAACTTCCAGTGAACCAATACCCGTGTGAAGGTGATGAAAGAATGAGAAAACTATTGAAGGATCATCATTTGTACCAGCTTATAATGTAACATTCGCATTTTGATGGATGTTTGGAAATCACCAAAGTTTTTTTTTAATAAGAAAAAAGGAAGAATAAAGAATCTTTGGTCTATTTCATTTTTAATCAACATGACTTGCAGTAATTAATTTAAAATGCTTCAGAGTTCAGATTTGCAGCAGGATTTGCAACAGGATCTTATAGATACTGATCGTATGGTGCCTCGACTGTGCCATTAACTCTTTAAATTCAGTCAGCAAGCATTACCTGCATGCCACATTCTATTGAAATGGTACGAGAAGTGGATTCCCCAAATGTTGAAAGTCTAGACAACCAATAGCCAAGGGCAAATGCTGCTACATGAAGGAGAGCTACAGGAATAATAAGTTGTGCTCCCTGAGATTTCAAGACTTCTGCAACTTGCCCGATCTTGCAAAAAAAAAAAGTTAAAAACCCATCAATCTTAAAAAAAAAAATAAAGATGCTAAAAGACAAGACCACTCAACCAACACCTTCTTCGTTAAAACAATAGGATTTGTTCCATACACAGTGGCATTCTTCAAATCGACACACTTAGACTTAACACAAGCATATTCATCAGAAAACGACAAAATAGCTGCAAGTATATGTAGCAAAAATATTGGAAATAGATAATTGACACAAAGCAAGAATCACATATTTATGTGGAAAATCCTAGATGGATAAAAAATCACAAGCAAAGGAGAAGAATTCACAATACCAAAATTGGTGCAAGAGGAGATAACATGATGCTAATTACATATTTATGTGTGAGTGAAAATAAAAATAAAGGTACAAGAAATCTCATAATTAAAGTTGCACTAAATACACCACAAAATTTTCAAGTCAAGCCCAACAAAATTTGGGTCATAAACTCTAACAGTATGCTTAAGTTCATAGTCAGGCATACTTACAGGGCTTGCGCACAACAATGTAGTAAGGATAACACCAATCAATGGGGTGAGTGTGGATATTCTCTTGGTAAACTTAGGGAAATACTCATTTGCCAATACTGCCAAAGTCAATTCAATAAGTCAATATGAGATCCTAATGCATGTAAAAGCTTAATAGATACTATACCAGAAGGAGCCATTACATTGTCTACCCAGATACCAGCACTATTCTTAGGAATATTACTATATATAACAGAAAAGGACCCATTATTGAATGAACTACCAGATGTGAGCAGAAAACATTCCAGCAATTGTTTTCCAGGGCTTTCAATAGTCTGATTCATCTATATATCCTTTCAACTATATTTTTGTTTCAAAGAAAGAAAAGGTGGTCAGTGGAATAGACAAAAATACCTTCATCATAATTTAACACGGTTTAAAATATAATGTCGTGCCGGATGGCATGATCAAAACAAACTGTTACAGTAAATTATTGACATCCGATATTGATTGGCACCAGTAATATTTCCCGTGTTGCTCATGCCAATAAATATCATACTATACCAACACTAGTCATGTTTTAACATGCGTCAAGATGAAATCTATTAATTAAAATTCAAAATCAATTAATTATCTAATTGGTATATTCTTATTATTAAACATAAACAAGTTAAGGAGAAGATTATAAATTTATAATTTATATGAATTCATGTTAACACATATTAATGCATAAAATAAGTAAATTCATTTTGGTTCAACTAATAATATAAAAAAGTTATAAATAAAAGAAACTTAAATAAGCGAGCCTCGTCTGATTCATCTTGACATGCTTTAACACATGAAATACTAAAATATGTCGAGCATTAGTCTAATGCAGTATAATTGTATCATTAGGAATTAAATAAATCAATCTCAACACACTTTGAGAAGGGTACACATTTAGACTTGTATGCGCACAACAACTTGACAATGAAAATAAGTGTGTACTAGCAATATTTCTCAAAATAAATTTACCGCCAACAATGGTGGGGACCAAAACAACCTGAAAAGTACTGATGGCCAATCCCTAGAGACAAATAAGAATTCACTGATTATCATTGTATCATTTGCTTAACAAATAAGATGCCCATGCATACAAAACTGTCTATGTTGGATTTAGTAAGAAGACAAATTTCCTTACAGCTGCATCAACTGGGACAAGCTGACCAGCGAGAAGCTTAGTGAGAAGAGGTGTCATTACTATAGCCCCAATTGTCGAACAACTGAAAGATCCAAGATCAGCATCTGATCACTATGATGGCAATAAGCTTAATGTATTGCCGCGAGCAAGTTTACTACAGACAGATAAACATAAAGGTATCAATATAGAATTAATCTTGGATAAATTTCACCACATAACAGGCACACCAACCAAACAGATTGGAGATGCCCTCTAACAGAATAGATATGTGACTCTATCTCTCTTGAACTATTGAAATTATCCAAAGGGAATAAACAAAAAATTATCAAGGGGTGATCCATCATTTATAGTTTAGAATCGTCCTCTATGTGATGCTTATTGGGGCCCTATAAGCTGAAAATGGCAAGAGATTGTTATACAACAGTGCATAGTTGCCTGAATGATATATCGGCGACCAGTTGTCATGCTATCCAGTGTCCACAAAAACATAGCATAAATGAATTTCATCCAATGTACACTAAATTATTAGTCATTTCTACTCGGGGATGGAAATTAATTCTTCCAAAGTACTAAAGATCCTGCGGCCATAATCAGAATGGTACTTGTAATCCTCACATTAGCATACATATAAAGGGCATACTACAAATACTTGTTTGAATGATTGGATTGTTATCTTATATTTCCTCAGCTAGCAAAAACTTGTATAAATTAACCAGGTTCTCCTAATTACATACAAACAAGCCTCAATCATATGAAAATGGAATACTTCGCTTCACAGAATCCATAGGGATTCCCAGACTCTAATTATTTCTGCAGATGACAACCTTGTGTTTATGTCCAGATATTGTTACATCACATAAAGAAACTTACGTCGTCATAAGAACTGAAAGTGCTACATTTCCTTTCGATATATAAGTTGCAACATTGGATGCTTGACCTCCAGGACAACATGAAACCAAGATAAGACCAGTTGCAAGAGGAGCAGATAATTTCAAAGTCTGCAATGGAATGAAGAACAATAGTGGGCAACAATAGCAAACATAAATAAGGATCCAGAAAAGCACCTGATTAATGTTCATAAATAAAGTCGCAAAAAAAACCTAGGATAATTCTGTAATAGTAACACATATTTTGTTAAGCATACAAGTGTGAATCGTTTTGCTATAGATAAAGCTACAGACAACATGCTCATACCATAGCAATTACGAAGCCAAGCAAAGGTTTGACTAAATATTGAGCAAGAAATCCTACGCCCACCTGTGAATAAAAAACGCATGATTGTGAATATTAACAATTTGTATCTATAAGAACACTAACAAGATGGAGCATCTTACGGTCCATGGATTTCTCATGCATCTCCTGAAATCTTCAAATGTGAGGGTCAACCCCATGGAAAGCATGAGGAACCCCAAGCCAAGAGTGAAAAGGTCTGTCTCTAACCAAGTAACCTAAAATGGTAAGTTAATATCAATTAATAATAAAGTTCACTTATCATAAGTAAAATAGGAAGCCAATTATCACAAGAAATTCAAATAGTATTGGAGAATCAAATTATGGTACCATAGATGGCTTGTATATGCCAATGATTGTTCCTATTATAACCTGTCAAAGAAAAGAGTTCATTTCCCTAACCCCAATTCATGCTTTGGTACGAAGTTAAAGCAAGCTCAGAAAAAACAGGAGATACACACAGATTAACCACCAACAACGTACCCAAACAGGGAAAAGAGTAGTAAGAAGTTCGACAATCCTCTCATACTGGCTCATTTCAGCTTCTGGACTATTGGGAATCTCCCCTGAAACATTTAATTCAGCTTTGCACAAAACTTGTCTACTCCTGAAATTTAAGTTCCACGATGAAAAGGTAAGCAAGTAAATATGCTAATCTGTGCTGTGAGACATTATTACAGTAATAACAGAAGGGGGGAAAATTAAATTGCAAAAATATGAAAAAAAAAATCTCCTAAAGTTCAAACAAAATAGATAAAGGAATAGAATAAGATAGCTCTTTTTTTCATTTAGTGATGTTTTATGTAACATTTAATCTTCAAACCTATTTGGCATCACAGTTGATTGATAAGCAGGTGATTGTGAGCTTGCTAAACATGTAGCTGAAAAGTCAACTTATAGCAACAAGAGCATAATTAAATGTCCTAAATTGAACAAAAGAGTACTCATAGCCTTGGAATGAGAATCATTAACCCACACAATTGTTTTCTAATGCATTGTAGAGGTAAGCTATTTCAAGTCAAACATTACCAAAAAAAAAAAAAACAGATTCTGCTCGTCAATATCCATAAAGAAAATCATGAAACCAGAAAATCCAATTCTAAGTGGATTACTTTATACACATAGCGAGAAGAGAAATTTGTATTCATTCTGCCGCAGAAAGAAATTTATTGCATTCCTCATTTGTGCTTCAGTCCTATAGTTCGGCTTGCAAATTGAAAAAGGATATACCTTAAAACCGGGACGAGAGGCGATGATGCAGTTGAGCAAGGAAAGGTATCGTTCCTCCCACTCGACGACCCACTTCCCAAGGCTACTTTTTTTTCCCCAAGACAACCAATCAGAAAAAGAGCAGACAGTGAGCGCCATAGCAGGAAGCCGAGAAATCGCTAAAAGGAGCCCTTTTAGAGAGGTGCGCGTACCAAGAGGCGGAGGTCGGGACCTGCAACCGGCGGAGGACGGCAAACGGGAGAAAGCCATGGAGAACACGGACGGAGATCTACGATCCCTACGTAGGACCTTAGAAATGGATGCCACAGAGGAGGAAGCCACCGCCATTGCCGCCGCAGCCGCCTTCGAAGTAGCAAAACGGAGCAGGAAACGAGGGCTTTGGGACTTGGGAGGGGAGAGGAAGCAACGCTGGGAAGGACGGCGCCAAATCTGCGGGGCTGGAGTTGACTAGTCAGGATTGGGATTGATCTCGAAGGCGGAGGAAGGTGGTGATGGCGTGGATAACGAGAGGGCGACACCGTGACATGGCCGCTCCCAATTGTGGCAGCGCGAGGATCAGAGGGGCCACAGCGGACGAAGACATTGGCGCCGAGCGATGCCGTGGACAGCATTGCGTCGAATACTTGGAGAGCAGGGGCGTCGTCGAGCGAGGACCGTTGGTTTGTTAATAGTGCGGTTTTGCCTTTTGGTACTAACTGCGAACCGGACCAGATTGGGTTTCAGCCTCGCACGTGACAAAAGAGGTGTTCAATCGGACCGACCGGAACTAAACCACTCAATAAAAACCTTGGTTAATTTTCTGAACCGCATTAGCGAAGTGTCATTATTATCCATTTTACGCCTCCAGATTAGTTAATTTGAATTGCCGATGGTTTGTAAAAAAAAAAAATCCTTTCCCCTTCTAAATTCTAGGTGCCTTTGGATTGAGAAAAAATATTTTTCAAAATTTTAAACTAAAATAAAAAATTTAATGTCCTCTAGACTTAAACCGTCTAATCTGCAACTCAAATATAAAATTTTTAACCTTTTTATGGATTAGCAAAACCAATATATCTTTGAAACTTCATTAATATATTTATACTATAGATCACAATTTATAATATAAATTGTAATTAATTCAGGTAAAAAAGCGATAGTATTTATAACAAATTTTAAGATAATAATATTTACTAATCAACAACATCTTTAAAAAATACTAAACTTTTGAAAATTAGGACATTTCAAATCACTCCCCAGTGCCCACAAAAACCAAATATAATTGCCGAAACTTAGCGGTTCATTAAGTTGCCGAAACTGTCCTGGTCCCAATCGAACCGCGCTCGCCTTGCGACGCCGTTAGATGCGCTGTCTTTACTTCGAACCCAGGCGACTCCCCGCAGCCAAGAAGCTCACCGAACCATGTCGCTCCGGCGATCACCGCCTCCTCCTCTTCCTCGAAAGCTGCTCCAACAGGTCGCAGCTCGCTCAGGTACACGCTCGCATGATCCGCTCTCGCCTCGTCGAAGACACCTTCGCCGCCAGCCGACTCCTCGCAGTCCTCACTTCCCCCTCCGCCCTCTCCAACATGACCGCCGCCCGCCGCCTGTTCGATCTGATTCCCCAACCAAATATTTTCATGTGGAACTCTATCATTAGGGGATACACCCACCACTGTGTTCCTCATGACGCCCTCTCTGCCTTTAAGCTGTTCCTTCGTCGTGCAGACTTCCCTCCTGATAGCTACACCTTCTCTACCGTGTCGAGAGCATGCGCGCAGCTCGGAAGTCTGCGTGATGGAAGTTCAGTCCAGGCTATGGTTACAAAATTTGGCTTTGATTCGGACATGTTTGTGATGTCTGGATTCATCAACTTCTATAATAGCTGCGGCGATATTGACGTTGCAAGGAAGGTATTTGATGAAATGCGGCAGAAGGATGTGGTTTCGTGGACGTCGATGATATCTGGTTATTCGCAACAGAATCAATTAGATGAAGGTTTTAGGTTGTTTGATGAGATGAGAAAGGTTGGCATTGAGCCAAACAAGTTCACTTTAACAAGCCTGTTATCAGCTTGTGGTGAATTGCATGCTCTCGGTAGAGGTTCTTGGCTTCACTCTCAAATTATGGAACATGGATGGGAATTTGACATTGACATCAGCAACTCAGTGATAAATATGTATGCGAAGTGTGGCAGTCTGATAGATGCCCTTAATGTGTTCAAGTCTATGCCTACTTCTAATACTGAAACATGGAACGCACTGATTTCTGGGTTAGTTCTTAGTGGACACCACAAAGAAGCGTTGAATATCTACCAAGAGATGACATGCAGAAATGAAAGGCCAGATGGAATAACAATATCTGCTGCTTTGTCAGCATGTGCTCAATTGGGCAATCTGCAGCAGGGCAAACTCCTCCATGCTTTTGTGGAGGAAAACTTGCAAGTTTGTGATGTCTTTCTTGGAAATGCCTTGATCAACATGTATGCCAAATGTGGGGATTTCACAGAAGCTGAATCCATCTTCCGTAAGATGCCTGTGTGGGATGTTTTCTCGTGGACAACTTTGATATCAGGCTACGTTCAAGGTAATCTCTATAAGGAAGCTTTAACCTTCTTTGAAGAGATGCAGCTTTCTAATGTGAAAGGAAACGAAGTCACCATGGTTAGTCTTTTATCGGCTTGCTCCCAGCTTGGGGCTCTAGACCAGGGCAAAATTATCCATGCTTATATCGAAGAAAATGAAATAAAAAAAGATGTTTGTTTACAAAACGCACTCGTTGATATGTATGCCAAGTGTGGTTGCACTGATGTAGCAATGCGAATTTTCCATGGGATGCCTCATAAAGATTCCCACACATGGAATGCAATGATCGGTGGTCTTGCAACTAATGGGCAAGGTAGAGAAGCTCTAAATCTCTTCAATCGAATGCATGAACTTAGGGATGTAAAACCTGACAGTGTGACATTCATGGCTGTTCTTTCTGCTTGTACTCATTCTGGAATGGTAAATGAGGGGCTAGCTTATTTCAATTTGATGTCTGAACTATATGGTGTTTCTCCTGGAGTCGAACACTATGGATGTTTAATTGACTTACTAGCTAGAGCTGGATTCATAGATGAAGCAATGGATGTCATAAAAAAAATGCCTTTGGAACCAAACCATCTCATATGGGGCTCAATCCTTTCTGCTTGTAGATTCCAAGGGAAGGTCGAGCTAGCTGAGAAGATCTTGGAAAACATCATCAAGCTATCGCCTGGTGATGAAGGGGCACTTGCGCTGATTTCAAACTTGTATGCTGAGTCTCGTAGGTGGGATGAGGTGGGGCAAGTGAGAGCTCTCATGGGAAGCAAGATGATTGTTAAATCCCCTGGACTCAGTTCGATTGAAGTGGATGGGGCTCATGAATTCTTAGTGGAAGATAGATCATGACTTTAAATCTAACTACCAATTGTTTGGTATTTTTATGCCAAAAAGGTACGTGTTTTATTTATTTATTTAGAGAAAATTTTTAAATCTTAACCCCATAACATCACCGGTTATAATAGAACAATAAAAACAAGTTCATATATAACTGTTGCATTGTTTGGTTCTTGATTGCCTCATACTAAGATGTGAGTTTTTCCTAAGGACTTGAATCCTTTTGAGCATGTTTTAACCAATGGCCTTACATAGAGATGGCTGTTTTTTGCTACACTTCCCGTAGGAGTCACATCCATTTCTCAATTCCTCTTTGTCTAGATTGGAAACTGCAATCTATAAAAGTTGCTCAGTACAAGAAACTTGACAAAGATTGTGTTGCTTGATAAGTCTAAGAGTAACTTTCTCTATGGTCGTGATTTTTGTGAAGTTGATAAATCTGCAAAGCAATTGCAGGTCTATAGAATCCATAGAAGATGATAGAAAAAATTGCAATTAAATCAACAAAACAAAGGCCTGGTAAAAAATTCATATATAATTACAGTAACTAAGTTTTTACTTGATTTCTTTCTTTCCCATTTTCAACTTAGATCAATTTATTTCATCTAGCTATATGAATTACCTCTTTATACACACATGTCATTTTAACCTTGCTTTTATTTTATCATCTTTTAAAATTACATCTAATTCTTCCCACATTTTTTTTTTATTTAAAAAAATGGTTGGTTTGGATTAAATTTATTATTATTCAATTAGTTTGGTTTCTCAAATTGTAGACTTTCAAGAAAGAAGTATAATCTTAAGTTTTCTAAGCTAATTTTTATTGCTTGTTGTGTTTCTGATGCATTTTCCTTAACTAATATTTTTAATATATTAACAATTGTTTGGTTAACTCGAATCAAACTAAATCTAACTTATTTTTTCTGTTTCTTCAATTAAAATTTGTTTTTAGTTCGTCTGATTTTCTGATTACCAAATAAATAAAATCTAACTAAAATTTACTTCTTGTATTTGTATTAGATAATAGTGTATTTTTCGCTAATGGATAATTATGCAACTATCTTTCTGTGTTTCAGTGTCATTCAATCAAATCATATTTGTTTTTTTTTCAGAATTTAGTTAAATTATACTTGTATTTATACTTTTTTGTTCAACTTGTTTCTTATTAAACCATTGCATTCCCAAGGAAAGAGGCCACTCAAGTAAAAAAGTGCAACCCTGATAAAGTCGATCCAAAATGGAAAAAATGCCCCAGTACTTTGAATTTTATTGTTTGGATTGCATAGGTAATTTTCCCTCTATAACATTTTAAAGGAATTTCTTTCCATTAAAACATAGATTGAGGAAAAGTAGTTCCATATTGATTGTCGTTCACAATACTCTTTATCTTTCAATTTGTAATAGGAAACTACACTTTATTTATAAACTCATTGATTGAGATTCATTCTTTCAATACGAGTTTAAGGTAGAATTTTCAAGGGTGAAAAAAAAAAGGAAAATTCTTTTACCATTTGTTCTTATTTCCTTTCTAAATATTTTTATTAAATTCTGAATCTTGTGGTAGAGAGCAAAATAAGAACAACTTTTGAGGAGAATAGTGCAGGTCCTCTGGTCTGAGGCTTGATACCAGAGCGCATGACAAAGATGCCCTCAGCAAAGAAGCATAGCCTATTTTTGCCACAATATAGTCCCCTATAAATTATACATCGGTACGATACGAGAAGTAGCATTGCCGGAAAACTGTTCTATACCATCGGAGTTTAAAGGTCAGTAGTATCTTCCTTTTTTTTTCTTGTTAATTTGCAAGACAAGCAAAACATCTTCGATTTCAAAATTCAATATCTGTATCACGTCTAAATAAGTCTTTGTTTCCCTTCTCTTTCTTTCTTTCTTTCTTTCTTTCATTTTCTTGTAGATGGCAGACGAAGAGAATGTGAGGCATGGACACATCGAAGGGGGGGAGGAGATAAAGACAAGCGATCCAGCCAAGCTTAGGGAGATGGTAGAGAATATCGATGCCAAGATTGATGCCTTGAAAGCAAAAAAGGAAAGGATCATAAGGCAATTGTATGAGTTAGATGGAGCTGGACCTTGAGCCACTAATCTCATAAAAATAAAAAATAAAAAAAAAGTAAAGATTGCTTCCTCAAAATGATGAGTCGAATTTATATTATTTAATATTTATGGATGTTGAAGTTGATGCATAATTTCAACTTCTAGCATTTGTTTCATCCTTCTATTAACTGAAATCTCTAGCACTGATTCTGATCATACTTTTTAATTTTTTGCATTTCTAATAATTTTTTATTTTCTAAACTATAAATATGTGGTAAAAAACAATTCGCTCGATCTCAAATCACAACCTCTCATACCTTAACTATCACACTGCCGGAAACTTCTAAACTATAAACATATGTGCAATGCTTCCTATATTACTTTATAACATATTAAGATTTTTTTTAATAAAAAACTGCTTTATATTGTAAATATCAATATCATGGATTTAATTAATCGTGTTTGGCAAAGATAATAATTTTATTTTATTTTTTTCTACATTCTTGGATTTTTTTTTTAATTATTATTATTATAGAATAAGTTCAAATGATATGAATGTTAATCGGGAGCAGAGAGAAGAACAAGCCTTTTTTTATAATAAAAGATTCAAGAAATAAAGCTGCACCAGCCGGGAATCGAACCCGGGTCTGTACCGTGGCAGGGTACTATTCTACCACTAGACCACTGGTGCAAGTTGTTATAAAATGTAGTTACATATCATTAAAACTTATAAATTAATAAACTACAAGTTAAGATTTTAATTAAAATTATATGAATGGATGTAATATTACAAGAAATCCGTTACTTTGGTGTCGTCAAAATTTCATAGTCGATTAGTATCCACAGATTATCACAAGGAGATATCAATGCTAACAATGACTCAAATCCCATTCCATGCTCTAGTTCATGATGCGGAGAGGGCACCACTTACTACATCCCTCAACACGAGACTGGTGTCAAAAGACTTCGATCGGGCAAAGAGAGATCAATACCAACAATGACCCGAATCACATTCCATGCTCTAGTTAGGCGAGGATGTAGAGGGCAAACCTTACTACAATGTCCCTCAGGCCTCAACATGGGACTAGCGTCTAGACACTCAATCGCAAGTAGAGATCAATACTAACAATGACTCAGATTACATTCGATGATCTAATTAGACAAGGATGAAGAAGGCACCACTCACTACATCCCTCAACACGGGACTAGTGTCGAGAGACTCGATCACAAGGAGAGATCAATACCAACAATGACTCGGATCACGACTCTCAGATCACATTCCATGGTCTAGTTAGACGAGAACTGAGAGGGCACCCTTTGCTACATCCCTCAACATGGCTCGACCATGCCAACAGACTAAAATACACACCCACCATTGTTTTCTTTAGGACTAGCACTGATTTGGGCATGCCTAAAGACTCCGACCTCAACTTGTCACATGGATACAAGGCAATATCTGGTCACCAACTTCTCGCCGGATCAGATAGAGTAAATTTGTTTAAACAGATCTTGGGAGCTCATACTTTCTTCCTTCAGTCTTCCCAAAATACCAACAGGGGAAGGATTCATCCCCTCCTTTCTTTCACTCTAATCGAATTCTTTGTGGTGTTACAAACACTGGTTTTCAGGCGGAACAAGCAGCAACCGATCACCCAAACATAACACACGGTTAGTACAGAACCCTATTTAACTTAGATATAGAATGTCAAGACGATACTTGTCCCATGCCACTACAAACTACAACCGAAGTCTTTCCCATCCCGGTCGTGTTCCGAGCAAATGCATTTTACTTCCTCTCTGCTTCACAAAAGGCTACTTCCAGAGCTTAACAAACTTATCGTGGCTGGCGGACGCAATCACTCCAGTCGCATTTGAAGCTGCCAAAGCTGCGATCAAACCTTCATGAGCAGGAAGAGTCATGGTCTTGTTCTCCTTCATGTCCCAAACTTCTAGCGACTGCAAACCGCCAACAACTTACAGTTACAACAAATTAAATTGCCAAGAATGGTGTGTTTTTTGCAGAAATCTACGCTATCGAGGTTTGGTTAGAGGTGCAATTGTGCAAACATCTTAGAAAGGGAAGCATAAAATACCGCCCAGTCTACACAATTGTTGGAAATAAAAATTGAAGAAATAGATATTCCATATCGAAACAGAAAACTACTTGCCTGGTAACAACCAATTACGAGCAGCCATGGATAGCTAGGGTGAAAAACACATGAATGGAACTTGCTTCCGTTGCAACTCAACTCGTGCACACATTCCCCTTCACTTCCCAAACCAAGAGACCAAACTCTGACGGAATCCTCGCTGACAGAAGCTAGACGATCACCAGAAGAGTTCCAGCAGATGGAATCAACATGTTTTGTATGCCCCTGCAGTCGAACAGCAATGCCAATAAGCCACGATGACCGTTAAAGTTCAGACACATTAATAGATCAACTGAAATCCATATGATTTCAGATACAACAACCAACCTGCAGCGTATGCCTACGACATTGTGTTTCAACATCTAGAACGCTTATGGTACTTTCTGCAGCAACAGCCAGGTACCTACCCTGACGGGGCTGAAACCTCATTTGAGTAGTTCCACCCTGAATGCGCAGAAATCAATAGTTTTGTTGAAAATTAGAAGGATGTACACTTACGAATCGTAAAAGCCATACTACTGTTTCATATGTACCTTAAAAACTCTGGCACAGTTACCGTTGTTTATACTCCAGAAACGCATTTCACCATCACCATCACAAGAACAGATAAGATCCTCTTTACTTGGATGAAAGTCCAGAGACATGACAGATGTGGAATGGCCAGTAAAAGTTCGAAGTGAATAGCCTGGCTGTCCATCAGAAATCATATAACAAGTCATTTGTTAGAATAGCAAATTCCAATGTTCGATGAAGAAAAATCACAGAAGCAATGCAGCAGGCATCATAGTGAACAAATCACTTTTTCTGTTTGTAGCGGTTCTCAAGTTCCTGATTGGTCCAGCCAATGGGGTACATTCACATAAATATCGATAATGGAATGAATAAATAGTCCACTTGTAAGAAATTAATGCATTGTGTTTAAAAGGGAAAAAGCACTGACCCATCGTTCCCAACAATGATGATATGTTCAAAGAAAACCATACATGAAGACTAATACTTCTCAAATTGAAAAATACAATTGGTTGTGGTATATCTCTTTGACTACTGGACAAATGAACTAAGATTTTGAGATCGTAACCCCTTGAGATCTTTTGGATGAAATTAGAGATGCCATGGTTTGTCAAGATAAATAATCTGATGGACCTCACTCTGCTTGATAAGACTAACTGCACTTATAAAATGCATAAGCCTATATATAACTCAAGAACTTAATATTTGATTAGCTTGTCAGTTAGAGTGGGTTAACCAAAATCTACTACCACAATAAGAGAACCAGTTGAAGGACACGTGTCACATTTAAATTGTCAGTAACATTCGCCTTGCAGGTTATGGTATCTATATTTTTGTTCTATGTTGCCAATTATAGGACCAGGAGAGAGCTACTCCTGGCATGCAGTTGAGCCTATTGTTAAACTATTGCTTATCCTCAAAAAACAATCTCTTCCTTTCATAGCTATAAAAAGCACATTGCATAGCTCGTACATGAAATTTTATCTTATTTTATCATTCTTGATCAAATTTCTTTGATCTCCCTTTTTCTTGATTAATGTGTGTATTTGTAATTGTCTCACATAATCTAACTAGGGCATTTATTAGTCGCTATGTTCATATAAATGGAAGTTTGTTTCTTAAAAGGAAGGAAACGCCCATATAAATTCATGCAACAATTCCAATGAAATTGAACAGTTTGTTTACAATCATTGTAAACAAAAACAATACAGTATTATGAGAACTGATAAAGATATCACATATCTGCAAAGTTACCTAAACAAATCAGAATTATATCTAGGATGATGGTAAGGATATTTAAGATTAACTGATTGTTAAAGACAATCTTGCCCTATGAACTGGCCAGTGTCCCAATCAAATGTCAAAAATATACCATTAGTGATAGAATATCATCCAACATGTTCAGTCTGAACTTGCAATCATTTTAGCCTTGTCATGAAGAGAAACCAGTTTGTTTGTGCCCAAATACATCTCCAATTTGGATATATATATATAAACTGAAACACCTAAATGTTCACTCATTTGTTGCCTAATTTATGCTCATAATGATCGCTCTTAGCTGGACCAGGTGTACAGGTCAGCTAAGTGCAAAAGAATAGTCCAGATCAGAGTATCCAATTGCCAAGGCATACGAATCCCCAAGCGAAGAAAAAGATAATGCATAGTATACACCTACACAGATGGCGATGGTAATTGACACAACTTCATAGAGTAACACCACCTATGTGTACTTCATCTCATGATCTCATCCTGATTAATTATTAGCACAAGTAGTTTGGTTCGTCCAAGTCAATAAAGTTCTGGATATTCGGCTATTTGCAGATTGTGACACGGATCTAATTGGAACCTAGAGGCAGTATTTTCTAGTGTTAGATAACTCAAATATAAATTATTTGTAGGTAACTCAAATATTGTTAGGTACCACATTCTTTGTATCTGCCAGGAGAAACATATAAACTCTCCTGCAAGTGATGAGGTAGAGAAGCTATATACAAGATGAGATGGATGCAAGCAAACAGTAGAATCAAGTAGCCACGAACATGTTGAAATGATTAGAAGCTTTTAAACGAGAAATGGAACCAAAGTTAATCGATAAATACTAACATTATCAGCATCCCACACTCTCACAGTCTTGTCAAATGATGATGTAGCTAGACGAGGCAAGCTTGAACTAAACCGAACATCAGTAATCAGCAGGGAGTGTTCCTCTAGTGTATATTTGAGCTTCAAAGTGTCAGCATGCCATAGAACTGCCTGCATAACAGAATCAATAACTAATCAGTATCCTGCAAGGGAGTTATTCAAAAAAGAAGGAAGCCGGATTATGAGTGACGATTAATTGGTGTGCCATCATATTATATTCCACCTTTTTATCGTGTCCTCCAGTTGCAAGGAGTTTTCCATCTGATGAAAAGTGGCAACAAACAACTTTATTGGTACTTGCTCTAGCTGTTACAATCTCAGTAAAGGAGAAACCTGAAAGGGCAATTACTGATATGAGATAATGCATTAAAAACGTTTACTCTTTAATATGAGATAATGCATTAAAAACCTTTTGCAGAATCCATAGAGCGACCAACATCTCTTGGGTCAGTATCATCATGGGTCAGAAAGGATTCTACATTATCATCCAAAGATGCATCTTCCACAAAGCGATCCATGTCAGCCTGCAAGTGAAAAAGCATTATCCACAACTCATGAAAAAGTACCAGTTAAGAAATACAATAGTGCAAGTTCATGGCAGAGCTTTGGTTACTAAACAACAAACGATCCTAATAATTACCAATTGGTTAGTGGGAGATGTCAAAGGACCAGTCCCATCACCAAACATCATCAGAGGCTTAGATGAACCACCATTGTGTTGCAACTGTGCCATTGACATCACATCTCCTGGTGTATGAGTTGATGGTGTCGATGGTGCAGAGCTTGGGGAAGGCCCAGCAGTATTTGCCGTTCCAGAGCTATTTGCAGGACCAGAGGATGAAACAGCCTGCTTCCGTTTTCGGCCACTTTGATTGTTTGAAGTCTACAATTCATTAACAAATAGTTGCTAAAACTTACGGGAAAATAAGAGACTAAATGCTGATTTTGTTTTACTTTTCGCTGATTCGCTATAAAGGAAAAGAAAGCAACGTTTGCTAGTAAACACAGACTTACATAGAGCTCGACAGAGGGATAAGATTTGTGTAACCAACCCCAAATGGTTGAGAAAATGCAACTTAATGATGATAATACAACAAAAACAGAAGTTTGATTCATACAAAGATAAGGTAAAATAATACCTGATCACCCCCTCTAAAGGAATTTGACATGCTTCCATCAACAGTCATACTAACTGCTGCAAGTTTCTCTTGAAGCAGATGGTTAGAATTTTGAGACTGTTGGCTTGAAAGGGCATGTTGTTGAAGCTGCTGCTGCTGACTGCTGCTTTGTTGTTGTTGGGGTTGCAACTGAGCAATTTTCTATTACAAGCATAGAAAAAATAGTTAGGCAAATGTGAATGTGCATTATGAGTTATGACAGCATATCATAGAGCGAATGCACAGTATGATGTAATATCCTAGAATGAAGGGAAAGCTGCAAACCTTCATTAATAAATCTGAATCCGTGCGAGGCATTAGAGGACTTGGAGATTGCATGGGCGAACCCACATTGGGTATGACATCATTAAGAACATTTGACTGGCCATCCTTTCCTAGAACTATGTTCCTGTTGTTCAGAAGCATTCTTAGCCTTCTATTATCAATATCTGCAGCAGCTGATGAGTTCAGATTTTGCTGTGCCTGGAGAAGTAGCTGATGTTGATGTGGACTTAGAAATTGCAATTGCTGAAGAGATTGAGGTGACTGCACAAATGACTTTTGCTGTTGTAGAAGTCCTGAACGGAGTTGATCAAGGCCCTATAAGATGTCAAAGAAATAAGCACCATAAGATATTTTGCTTCCAGCAATACTTCCCAAGCCCAAATCAAAGTTCCTACAGAGAACAAAAGAATGAAAGAAATTCACGTTCATGGCAAGATATTGAGCTACCAAAAGAATGTAACTGCAAGTATCTCGCAAACTAGAACACCTTTTTACAATAAATTTTAAAAAAAAACAATGATAATTAGGATCTTCCAATTCAGTTATTTCAAAAGTTAATACTTACTGTCAGTGGCCAGCCTTTAAGAGTCAGATTGTTACCAACCTGATTGGGTCCTGCTAACAAAGCACAAAGAGTTGGTCAGTCTGCTGAATAAAAGGTTAATGAGTCTGCTCAAATGCTAGCATCATTAAGTGAAAAGCTAAACAAATAAGAAAACTGACTTCCGCCACTAAATGTCTTGGCCCTCACCCATCCATAAGTAAGAGAATGATTTCTCCTTGGGTCAATAGCATCAGAAATAATAACAGAAAGTAGCAGTAAAATCCTAAGAAACTCAAACTTCTAACAGATGCTACCTGGAACTCCAATCAATGAAGCATCAGGACCAGCAGCTCTCGGATTCAAAATTGGATTAATCTCACTCTTTATTTCCTGAAAAGCATACAATCATAGAACAAACAATAGATAATTAAAACAACAACATTTCAGTAAACCATACCTGTGATGACCCAGGAACTTGCTGATTCCTAGTCTGAACCTGCTGAAGAGGCCCTGACAGACCACCAGCTGACCCATGCAAAACATGCCTGTATTTAAAGCATTGGATCAGGGACCTTAAGATATATTAGAATACATAATGTCAGAAGAACAAGCATAATAACATACAGTTTAGTTCAAGAAACATGCCAAAACAGAATGAGTTGAATAACATATGTACAACAATAAGTCAATATTTGAAGGCCTTGGATTCTACTTTTGAGTTCATATGTTACATAGATAAGCATGCAATCAAACTGCCACAAAAATGAAATGCTAGAGGCAAATACTTTCAGCCATGTCAACCAAGCATACCCTGAAGGTTGTGCTGGAGCTGTAGCTGACTTCAGCATGGATGCATGGTTTGGATCCATGACCTGGCTCACATTATCACCAAACCTCTGAATGGAGAAGATGAGTGATCAATTGAATCAAATACTATATATGACAGCCTAGACAATGTTAGGGTAAAATAGTGTTATGTCCATAGTAGTACTTTAACTGAAGATTCGTCTAAGGAATCTCGTTGCAGGGGCAACTTTAGCCGTTCCTCATACATTTTTGTGGCTAATGCATTAGCAGTTCCAGGATTCTGGCGCATCAAAGAATCTTGAGTAACAAGTCCACCAGCATTGCCATTTAAAAGCTGAGCTCCCTCTCTACGTTGTGGCTGTTGTTGTTGTTGTTGCTGCTGCTGCTGTGCCTGCCTCTGTAACAACAGTTGCTGAATTTGCATATGTTGTTGTTGTTGTTGCTGTTGCTGCTGTTGTTGTTGAGATGGTTGCTGTTGTTGCTGCTGTTGCTGCTCTCTTGCTTTTAAAAGTTGAGTCTAGCATATAATTCAACATCAGTGTTCAGACTCAAAAAGGCATAGATAACTTATCATAGGACCAGTATATCACAAACAAATGCATTCATGTGTCAAGTTTCAGAGATAGTAGATACTCCAAGCTGTAAGATCTTTCTCAAATCATTAATTTTCTACAAATTAGGTGTGTAAATTGATCCCAATAAACTTTTAGTTTTGTTTTTGTTGCTCCTATCACTGAGATGCATTAGCTTTTGTTGCAGCTGCGCACTGCTGCAAGGTCATGGAAGAACATGACTGGGATCTTCCAATTGAAGAGCAACAGCAACAATGGCCCCATGGTAAAAGTTAAACTATGCTAATAAATAGTGCAATCCAAGTATAATTATGCATGCCAAATTCCAGACACTGAAGACAGCTGCATGCACCTTTCTTCTTTGTTCAGATAAAATCAAGGACCAAAGTTTTTCTGCTAGTAAAATGACGGTTGGAGAAAACTTATCATCAAAATTTTGTTTGTAGAGCATCATAGGTTCTCAACGTAAGGCTTTCTCTTTGCCAAAAAAAATTTAAAAACAAAAATCATAATGTATTGCCATACAAATGCTTTGCAACAGAGAACCTCACCTCTATGTATGAGGCAGCAGCATCTGAGTGTTTTTCGTTTGTCCTAGCAATAAATATATCCCAAAAAACAGACCACCACTCGAACAGAAACCCACCGGGAGCATCAATAGCTGTGACAAAAGTCAAAGAGTTCAATTTCTTGGAAAAGCTCGAACTGTATTCAGAAACACCATATAACAAATTGCAACCTACCCACTGGATCAGACGACACCTTGGCTTCGGCTTGAAAAGCCTTAGCAGTTGCCTGCAAGTTCCTCTTCACCAAATAATCATAAATGTACACATCCAACCTGGTTTCAACATCACAGTAAGTGACTCCAATATCAGCAAAGGTGCCATTTTTCATACTCACAAGTCACAACAAAAAAATAAACTCAAAACAAACTAAAAGAAAAAAAAAACAATTACTCAAACTACAGTCAAAAGGAACGATCTAAAAAATCCACATTTTTGGAATAAAAAGTAACTAAACAAAGCCATAAAACCAACAGATAGAAGTTCAGATAGAAAAAAACAACTTTCTTTTTGTCAAAACATAAAAGAAATATAACAAGTTGCTCAAAACCATAGCAAAGACCAGCTCAAAGGTAAGAACACAAACAGCAGCACCGCCTACAAACCCCTAAAATCCATCAAATCGCCGAGCACTACAGCCAAAACTACAGAAAGCTCACATCTTGTCGGCTTCCCAGTTGGTCTGCGACATGATTCCACGAGACACCGAATCAGCCCCTCTCGATCGCCAAAATCTCCCCCAGCGGCAACAATACCCTACGAGCTCAACCTCCGCATCGGACAATATCCCTTCCGGTTAATGAATCCCCGAGCTTCCTGCTTCCAGCCAAACCCTAGAACCACCGGAAACAAAGGCCAAGCAAAGAGATATAAAATAGAAGCAACACAAAACATGGAGAATGTCTTAAAAAAAGGAAACAAAAAAAAAATCAAAACGGTGACCCTCTCCTTAAAAATTTATCAAAACACCCCTCCATTTATAATTTAATTTCTAAAATATACTCCTATAATTTTTGAGGACTTATTCGGATGTTCAAATTTACAGTACTTCCTTTTAAATTATCATCGGTTCAGTTTTATAAAATTTTATTTCCAGCTGTTAGATAAATTTGGGAAGTAAAGATGGATGATTAGGAATGACCCATACCACTAGTGATTTGAATGTCATAAGCTTGTATTTACACTTAAAAAAGAATTAGGGAGCGTTTGATTTACTTTTTTTATATTTTTATTTCCTAAAAATATATATTGTTTTTAAAAATAAAAACTAATTTTTTGATATTTTCTATTTTTTCAGAAAATATTATATATTTTTTTAGAAAATAGAGATGAAAAATAATATTATTTTCTAAAAAATAAAAATAGAAAACATACAAATTAAACGCCCCTTAAATTCTCATTACTTAAAAAATTCATCATTTCATCACGCACTAAAATTTGAGGACTTTTAATAAACCAACCTTTAGAATATTAACCTTTATATTTTTGATTTTTAAAATACCTTTTTATAATTGTGTTATAGTAAAAAAGTGATTACACTCATTCCGAGTACGCCTAACTGTCCATCCCAAATTATATGAATTGGAGTAATCACTGATCAATTTGTAACCGATTTCCAAATTATTAGGAGATGGGAAGAATTTTTTTTCCAAATGTATATGTCTATTAAAAATTAATTTTTATTAAATCTATTACTCCTTAACCAATTCAACAATCATCTCAGAGTAGCATTAGAAATGATTAATAAAAACTGAACCAAAGTTGCTGCTCCATTTATATTTTAATTCTCAAAATACCCTTTAAAAATTACATCCTATTAAAATAATTTTAACCAATATTACTTTTAAACGGAGTAGTTTTAACTTAAACTAAATAAAAATTACTCTAACAAAATTTTAATCGAATGTAGTTTTAACTTAAATTATTCCATTTATCTTAGAGCAATTTTAATTAAAATTATACCATTTTAAGGGAGAAGTGCTCTTTTGATAATTTTTTTTTTTTTGCCAGAATTAAATAGCTAAAATTCAAAATAGAAGTATATTTATATAAATATATTTTAATCGTCAACAATTTGATATGGTCAATAGCTTGCCAAGTACGTATGGAATTTATAATTTGAACCCTGACTTTTTCCTTTTCCTAGAATTGGGATGCGTGTCCCGCCTCTCATCCGCAAAAAATTAAAAAGACATTTTAAATTTATTTATTTTGAAATTGAACACAAATTATTCCTTTTAAAAATTTAAAAGTCATCATACATATAAAACATTTTAAATTTTTTATATAAAAAAATATTTATTTTGAAATTGAACACAAATTATTCCTTTAAAAAAGTATAAGTCATTCTAATATATATGTGTATTACCCCTTCACATTATAAGTTCTTAAAAATCAGTCCCTAGGCATGTTTCAAATTTTTTTTTTATAAAATCTTATTTTAAATTATCTTAACTCAATATGTGCACCACTTGAAAGTGAAGACAAACTAACATTTTTGAGAAA